>PVHP010008083.1:0-51237 GCA_004024765.1 Zapus hudsonius | reverse complement strand
TAACACATATATCCCTTCAGTTTCACCATATTTGATATGTCATTTCAATGGCACATACCATAACATGTAATGTTATATTTATATTCTAGAAATAAATAAAATTTTGGAGACTAAATATCAGTGATTTAGGCCATTTATATGTGATTTCCAGACAAAATGAAAATAAATATGTGGTAGGATACTGCAAAAAATCTCTTTTCGATTCCATCCTTAAAGGAGGGTTATAGTTTCATAATACCGTTTCTCATATTTGTCAATGGCAGCCTCTCAAATAATGTTCAGAACCCTCAGTGGGTAGGGAATCATGACGGATGCAGGATCATTGTACACCGCCATTCTCCATCCTGGGTCTTCCTTCTTTTCTGCTCTGATGTGTCAACCCCTCCCACAGCTGAAAGGATAGATGAACATATCTAGGCAGCCAATGGACACTTCTGAGGATGCTGCAGTCCACCTCAAAGACCATGCATCTTATCCTCAGTGGAAACTGCCTGCGCCATATCCTCTTCTGAGGAGCTGACAGCCTTGGTCTATGACACATCACACTACAGTGCTTTTAGACTCAGTTGCATGTTTAAGTATAATCCTCTTACTTCCTACAGGAGTGCAAAGGAGATGAATTATAACTACATCTTAGGGTTTAGGTGGATTAAAGGGAGATGTACAATTAAAGACATGAAGAAAAAAATCACATAGGAGTTCCAGAAAAAAAGGAGATAAAAATCTCACATGCTGCTGAGAATAAAATTATTTTTAATGGAAAACAGGTATCAAACCTTGGGAGCCCAGCATTCGGGCTACTTATCGCAAGTGATGGCACTTATCACCAAGAGTGGACCTTTGGTTTTTATTTTGGTACTTGTATAGGGGAAGCCAGCTGCAAAGTCAGAGAAAAGTGACAGATCCAGGGTGGTGAGGAGCTTCAGAATGCGACTGAGTTGCCATGGCTCCTCTGTTCTGTGTCCCTTCATTCAAAAGACAATGGCCCTTCTCTGAGACTATGTTTTCATATTTGAGTATTAATATGTAAAAAAACCTTAATGACACCCAAGTCAAATCATTTGTTTTGCCAATTATGAAATAACTGAGACTTGCTTAATGCATATGAATCATTTGTAAGACACTCTAAAGCAGAAATAAGACCAGAAATGTTTGACTTTTAATTGAGGGCCCCATCCATTATTTCATTTTTAGTGAACTTTTTTGACCCTTTTCTGAGAGTGGATTTACTCAGAAGAATTAATGAAATGAACCCAATATAAAGGACTAATATTTGTGCTATTTCACCAGTTTTTGTTTCTTTAACCATCCTGAACACATCTATATGAACATCATGAGTATTCTCTGATCCAATACAGGAAAAGATAGAGAAAGTTATCATTATCTTATAAGAAACAGCTTTTACTCTGTTCATTATTTGTTTGTACAACTACTTAAATGGATTATTATGTATAATTTTATGTATGACTATCCATAAGCAACAATTAGTGTAGTGCTATAGGTTAAAATTGCAAATCCTTCTCACTTTAGATAAATAATGATGATTAAGAAACGAAACAAAGCGTAACTTTGATTTTGCTTCATTTTATAATTCTGCATAAGTATATTACAGCGACAGGAGACACATATGCACTTCATTTATACCATCATGAGGTTGGAATAAAGACCACAGTGAGCTCTTTGGTAATGCATAACCTCGACTTGCCAATGACATTTTAAATGAGTAAAAAGCAGTTTTCACTGTAAATGTAATGCTAGTTTGATTTATGGTATAGACTGCCTATAATATATGCATATTATTTCTTAGATACAGAGGAAAATAAAGTGTTAAAGGAAGCTATTCATTTAGAAGTTCATGTTCTTTGAAATAAAGCCACCTACTCAAATTCTGTCCTAAGTGGAAAAGAAAAAGAAATATGAGAGCAATCTAAAAATAGCTTAGTGCCATTGCATGTCTCCTGAGAAAGTCAATACCTGTCATGTTTACTGTGTTTCTGGTTAACATTAAGTTTGTGTATCTCTCAAACCAGGGAGAATTGAACTTAATATGTAATTCATTTTCTAAAGAATACATTTGAATTAAAATAATGTCATACTTATTTTTTTCAAAAGACTAGAAAGCAGAAGAAAAAAAAGCATAACATCATGGTGATAGGAAATCTTGACTGTCCACTGGGCTGGATTTAAAATCATCTAGAAAACTGGTGTGTGTGTGTGTGTGTGTGTGTGTGTGTGTGTGTGTGTGTGTGTGTATACATTTCCAAGAAGATTGACTGAGGGAGCAAAACTCCACTGTAAATGTGGGTGACAGCACCCCACAGCTCAGTAGCTAGCAGATGCAATGAAAGGGGGAAAGGAGAAACCAGGAGAGGACTACCACTCCTGTTTGGTGTACTTTTTAGCCTGCCGTGATGTGAGCTGAGCCTACTCTCTCTATGCCCTCCCCATGATGATGAACTGAAATTTCTGGATTCATGGAACCTTGCTTCCCCTTAACTTGTTTCTAGTAGGTGTTTTGTTCACGGTGATGACAAAACTATAATCTGTTTCTCACTTAGGAAGCTTACTGTAGCTATCTACCCATACACTTGTGTTTATTCTTTCTTCTATATAGAAATACACAGACATGCTTTTACATAAATACAATCTTAGAATTATAGACTTTCTTTTCTCCATCCATCAATATGCTCTCTCTTTTTTATAGAAGATGGGTACATTCTACCATGAATAAAGATTTGACAGTGTCCTGTTTATTTACTGACTTGTACATTATTTTAAAATAGTAACGAACAGATCATACTGAAAAATAATATCGCAGAGAATGCAAACCAATTAGTTAAGGTGTCGTTAACTGAAAACCTAATCTGGGAAATAAATTCTCGCAACATTGTAAATTTTTTTTCTAGAATTGGCTTATTCAGAAAGCCAATTTGCTGAGAGAAAAATAATCCTTTTCAATTTCCATTAGGCAGCAAAATTCCTTTTAATACAAATAATTTTACAGATAGGCTTTATCTTTATAGTTTCACCCTTATTTTCTTGTATATACACTCTCACCGCTATGCCAACACTTGAAACTTAAGACTGAAATACAAGTTGAAGTCCAGGTGGACGATGGAGCTGTATGTTTGTGTGAATGGCTCATCTTTACGTTGCTATCAAACTAAGAAGCAGAGGATCACTACCTTCCAACAGAGCCCATACAAACCTGGTTTCTGTGCTTCAGGGAAACCATTCATGTCAACCAAGTAAAAGCTCATGGGGTCTTGCTTGCTCCTTTGGATCCTCAGGGACACAGGGTGCAGCTAACATGGAGAAGGTTTCTTCAGTGTGCTTTAGTCAGGTGACCACGAGGAAAATTCAGACTTTCTTTATGTGGTCCCACTCACTTCTCTCCTTTTTTTTTTTTTTTTTTTTCTCTCTCAATCATTTGCTAACATTATAGAAACCATCAACCTCCGGTGACAAGGTTAAAGCTTTCTTCTCTAATACACCTTCAGGCAGAGCTACATTTTCAACCCCTTCCAGGTGTTCTCATTATTTGTTATTTTTAATGAATTTGATCCTGTCTGGAGATTGGACAGATATATTACTCACTGGCAAGATGGATATTTGTACATTGATGTACTGGTGTTTGTAGGGTTAAGGAGGCGCTGCTGTCCCCATGTGCATGTAATCTACATGTGAACTGTCATGGGGGAGGAAGTCCAGGTCCACCACAACCCCCAAGGGGCACTCCACACAGCTGTGCACTTGGCGCTGGGCCCTCCAGGGTGCTCCCCTCCTCCTGGAGTCCCAGAGGAGAGCCCAGAGCCCAGCAGTGAGTGAGCAGCCCAGCCCCCAAGCTCAATGGTGCTGCACAGGGCTGAGCTGGGAGCAGGTAGTGTTAAAAAGGGAACCGCTGACTTCCTGTGAGCACAGCCCCTCTCACCCACAGGCCTTGGAGGCGGTTTACTTCTTCTCAAAGGAAGGACAAAAGCACTCTGCCTTGGGGGTCAGACATAAAGACCCCAAGCTCCTGCAGTGAGGGCCCCTGCCTTGGGGCCTTGGACTTTCCATGCATGGCTGCAGGGCGGGTGTGTGGCTCTCCTGGGTCTTCCCGGGGTTCACAGCACATGCTTTGCAGCTGCACCCCCTCCCCCAGCTACAGGGTGAAAACTATGCTGAGCTGAGCTCATTTCCGCCCACATCAGAAGTCAGAGAGAAGCCTGTGCAGAGCTACCAGGAGCACTCCTGAGCTGCTCTGCATTTTCAGGGCCGGCTTCCTACAGCACCGTGGGTTAGTGGGGGACCACTGAGAACCAGAGGGCTGGCCTTCCCAGGGCCTGGGTTGAGGTCTAGAACGCCTGCCTTCCCAGGGCCTGGCTGAGGTCTAGAATGCTGGCCTTCTCAGACCCTAGGCTGAGCTCTAGAATGCTGGCCTTCTCAGGGCCTGGGCTGAGCTCATGTTGCTGGCCTTGGTCACTCTGGCACCTGCGCAGTGGTGATTAGCAACTCCCTACACTCCACTGGCCATGGTGGGGTGGGGAAGAGAAAAAGGAATTGGGGGAGGTGAGGGAAGAGAGAGAGAGAGAGAGAGAGAGAGAGAGAGAATGAATACAACCAAAATCTTATTCAATAACTCACAACATAATGAATATATAAATATTATTTCTTAGTAGAATGTTGCTAGGCCACAGTCAATTTTGAAGGATAGTAGAATTGGTAGCAGAGAGGGAAAACATAAATCAGTTAGTTTTTTAAAAGACACTATAAGTAAGGATCGGAGATTTTCACGTTTTCCATAACTACTCTAGTTTACAGACGTGACTAGTGTAAATTACGGACCAGCGCTGAGAGCCCAGTTCTTCTGGCCTGTCAAAGTCAAAATAGGAGACATCTTTATTTCCTTTGCTTCTGTTCTCCACACAGCCTCACAGCCTGCTCCTTGGCTTACCCCTGTGCACTTGGACTCTAGGGGCTGGCCACTCCCTGTAAGGGGCACCTTCTGCCCACTCAGGCATTGCTAATCACTTCTTCCTTCAGGCCACATTATGCTTTGCTTTATTCACACTGCATTTCAACTATTTGCTTGACTGTTTTCACTACTAGAGAGTGAACTCATGGGTATAGACTTTCTTCTGACCTATTTTTGTGTTCTGAGTTCTTCCCACCAATGCCTTGAACATTCTGACACAAACCCCAGCCAAAAAAAAAAAAAAATCTCAGAGGCAATGAATGGATGTTATAAGGGGAAAAAAAAATCTTCCCCTCATCCCTCATCCCCAGCTCCCAAGTAGCATTCAGAAAATGTTCTGTGGGAACTATTACAGTCTGTGTTGATTTACCTTAAGAAGACAGACAACTTATTTCTTAAAGAATGATAAATCATTTGGGGCTATTGCTAGATTAACTATAAACACACAAAAATGCCATGTTTCTTCATATTTCTTGGTTAAAATTTAACCTATTTTAGTTTTAGAGTAAGAATTTGTATGGTAGCATGTGTAGGCTCAAATCCAGTCTTTCTATCTGTCGCAGTTAGCCACAGGCCACTGGGATGACTCTCCAAACCAGGCACAGTTTATGGGAGGAAAGGATTTATTTGTAGCTATAGATACAGGGGAAGTTTCAGAATGCAAAAGAAGCTGCTCTCCTTTCACAGGTCCAATCAGAGAGAAAAACCCACCACCTACTCCACACACACACTAGCAAACAGGCAGGAGGGGCAAGGAGAGAATTTCTTCCCCTTTATATAGCCTTAGGGTGGGGTCTTACAGCCCTTCCCCAGACTTAATGGCTTCCTGAGTCTCTGGAATTTCCTTCCTGCCCTGCCCACGCAGGAAAGGATGTTTACTTCTAACTTCTTTGAGCTTCTTTATATCCTGCCCCTACTGAGAGGCTGCCTTCCTGTAAACATCCTCAGAGACCTACCCAAGATAATTAAAAAGATCAAGTTGACAACAAAATCTAACCATCACACTATCTTTTTAATTTTCAGTACAAAAATAAACAAACAAAGCGAGACAAAGGGAATGAGGCGAGGTCTCTCAGAAACCCTAGTCAAGGACTGGGGACATGGTTCAGTGATAGAAGCACTTGCCGTGAATGTGTGACCATGTGAGTTTGGATAACCAGACCCCTAAGAAAATATGGAGCTGTGGATGGATTCTGTCATTCCAGCATACCCTTTATAAAGTTGAGCACAGAGGCAGGAAAATTTCCCAGATGTTTGAAGGTCAGCTAGCCTGGAAAACAGAGAGGTAAACATCAAGAGATACTGCTTCATAAGAGGTGGAAGACAAGGATGGACAGCTGGCCATCACATGCACACCAAGGCATGTGTGTACCTGTACTCACACAAACACACCCACAAATCCCAGATAAATTACTGAAGTATATTCTCTGACAATCACATGCACACCAAGGCACAAGTGTGCCTGTACTCACACAAACACACCTAAAAATCCCAGTTAAATTACTGAAGTATATTCCCTAATCATCACATGCACACCAAGGCATGCGTGTGCCTGTACTCACACAGACACACCCACAAATCCCAGATAAATTACTGAAGTATATCCTCTGACCATCACACGCACACCAAGGCACAAGTGTGCCTGTACTCACACAAACACACCTAAAAATCCCAGTTAAATTACTGAAGTATATTCCCTAATTATCACATGCACACCAAGGCATGTGTGTGCCTGTACTCACACAAACACACCCACAAATCCCAGATAAATTACTGAAGTATATGCTCTGACCATCACATGCACACCAAGGCATAAGTGTGCCTGTACTCACATACACAAACACACCTAAAAATCCCAGTTAAATTACTGAAGTATATTCCCTAATCATCACATGCACACCAAGGCATGTGTGTGCCTGTACTCACACAAACACACCCACAAATCCCAGATAAATTACTGAAGTATATGCTCTGACCATCACATGCACACCAAGGCACAAGTGTGCCTGTACTCACATACACAAACACACCTAAAAATCCCAGTTAAATTACTGAAGTATATTCCCTGATCATCACATCTACACCAAGGCATGCGTGTGCCTGTACTCACATACACAGACACACCTACAAGTCCTAGTTAAATCACCTGGGGCACCATTACTGTCACTAGGTGTACATCCACAACTGAAGGACTGCTTCTGGCCAGCTCTCCTCTGATACCATTAATGATGCATTTTACCTGCTCAATGTCCTTCTCCAGAAACACAGGCCCTTGAAGGACTCAATGCTATAAAAAGTGTGTAGATAAAGCTCTCTTTCTTTCTTTCTTTGAAACCTAGATTTAAAACAATAGAGTTTTGTTTATTATCAAATTCTGGTGAAAGAAAATCAGAAAATTCATGTATTTGATTTTAGTATGAGGCATACTCATTTGATAATATCATTGTATTAATGTATCCATAAAATGAATTATTAGTGAAAATACAACCAGAACTGTTGGTTCATATGGGCCAATGGGAAGGAACAATTTTTTTTTTAATAAAAGATATGGACTTTGGAAAATAAAAGTAAATGAAGGTTTTTGTCACTGTGTCTGCTATGAGTTGTTCTATAGAGATCATTTCATAGTCAAACCATAATACCAACCACCTTTTTTACAAAACCTAAACTATTTACTCTCTGATTCTGTACAGAAAACCTTTCGACCTGTGTGCCCTGCGCCCTCTCCCTGTGGCAGGCTTAGGCTTCCTCCCAGCACGGAGCCCTGCAGGGGTAGCAGAACCTTTTACATGAAAGTTCAAGGCTTCAAGAGGTAATGCCACAGAGGCTGCCATTTTCCTGAAGCCTTTCATATTGTCCGGTTTTTGTCTAAGAGCATGGGCCCATCGTTATTCCCCCGTACTTGACCTGGGTCTCCATTCCAGAGGGAATGTGGATCATGGGAGTGGACTGAGGGCATTTGTTGGATTGTTTCTTATCAGGTCAGCACACAGCTTCATCCCTTCCATTCAGTGATGAAAGGCAGAATCTGTTCGCCTTCATTTCCAATTTAGGAAAGATGTTAACTTCATCTAACCTTGAGCTTGGAAACTAGGGTCAAATGAACAAACGATCAACTGAAGATTTTCAGATTGTTTGTTCTTACATGGCTCTCATAAACTTTAGATTTTGTTTCTAATATTACAATAAGGCACATTCATTATCCCTCCACATGCTTCCAAAATATAATTTTGGATGATGTTTTGATGAAGTTATGATTACTAAATATCAGTTACTTTGACTTCTCAGTTCATGCCATTGCACAATAAAAAAAATGTATAGTTCTCACCAAGGAATCCCTCAAGGGTCTGTGCTATAGGATGGAGTCCAGTGTGCTGATCAGCCAGTGTCCTAATAGAAAGTAAGGAGGGCAACTTCTTTTCTTAGACAAAAAGTCTAAAACCTCCCAGCAATCCATCTGAGCTGAACAAACACATATAAAGGTCAGGTTTACTGACTCTAACTCCGGAGCCATCAGCAGGCATGCTACCTTTAGGTTTGTGATTCTGGGGTCTCACAAATGGTTATTGCATTGTAAAGTAAGGGATTAGAGAAGATGAGTCTTAAACCAGTTGTTTTTGTTTAACTATGGCTAAGAGAATGGAATGTGATATGATGTTGGACTAGAATCTTAGTTGAAAAGATTTGCATTTTATCCTTTGATCCTCTTGTAACTATAAAGTCAAGTAGCTGGATTGTCTAGTCACTGAGAGGTAAATTTAATGTATGAGAGGTGATTTTATACATAAGAATAGTTGCGGGATTTCCTTTTGATAGCAAACTGTCAAAATGGTAAAGTGGCCGGAAGGAAAATAAATTAAAAAACCAAAAGAGCAATGAGATCTGCTGGCTGCTATATTGGTGTCTAGGTTACAGGCCAAAGCTCTCTGAGAACCCACTATTTTCTAAGCTCCAGACACTAGACATGTTTGTTTTATTAACTCACATTCCAACACTATAAAGTGTGTTTGACAAGATTGGGCTAAAAAAGATAGATCACTTATTATAAGGTTTTAGAACTTAGCAGAACAAGTTCATAGTTAGGAAGGCAAATCCACTTAAACATTGTAGTACGTCCTAGATGGTTCTATAAGTGGTCTCATACCATTTCACTACTGAGAAAAGCTCTTTTTAAATTCAATATAACTCATATGGGCAAAAGAAGTGTACATGCTTCATTATTCAGTTGCCCACTCATTGATCTCCTCCGTTCTCTCTCTTGCTAACTTGTTAGGCATCTTCCATAAGAGAAGCACTGTTCTTGGTATCAGATATTCAAAGGTAAACCAGAGAATCATGAGTCTGGTGAAAATTTATTAAGTAAGTGGATAAATATAATATCAAAATTCACAGGCTGGGAGTGTAGCTCAAAGTTCTTGGTTCAATCCCTAGAACCACATTAAAAACAACAACAACAACAACAAACTAGACATGGTGACATAAGCTTGTAATTCCAGCACTCAGAAGATGAATTTAAGGGCCTTCTCAGCTCCAGAGCCAGTGTAGACCATTCTACCTGCAAATATATCTCAAAAAATTACATCAATAAATATACATCTTCATAATTCTTGAGAAACGTTAGGAGAGGAGCAATGAGTTTGAAATGCGGTAGCAAATGAGAGTTGGAATCCACTTCCGAAAGTAGGGTCCAGGAAGGACTTTAAGAGCAGTATGTGGTGACAGGAAGTTGGAGGGGAAGCACAGTGTTGGTTAGGCTCATGGAATAAAATTGGAGTGAGCTCAAGGTAAAAACAGCAATGGTGTAGAGACAAAAGTCATGGAGAACCAGGTAGGGGAACCAGGCTGGTGCTGGAACGTAAAGGACCTATGGACTCTGATCAAGAGTTTGGGTTTATTTGACTTGCAAATACAAATTTTAAACAATTTTTATGCCGGGGGTTATTTACATTTTAAGAAGCTGTCTCTTCTCAGTGTCAGGAGTCATGAAGAGAGCAGGCATGGGAGGAGCCAGAGGCAGGGAGATGGTCTGGTCCACCATCCACGTGCTGCTGGCTGGGCCTGGAGGCAGTGGAAAGGAAAGAAGCAGATGAAATTGATAGATAATTTAGAGGTAGAATTGAGAGATATGGCTTCTGAGTTGTGCAGGGCTCCCTGAAATGAGGGGTGATTAAGGTGGAGGTGGACCCCAAGATCACTTTAAGGTATCTGGTCAAAAGGACTGTTGAGGATGCCTTTACCAGAGTAGAGATGCATGCCTGCAAAGAGACAGGTTTAGGACTGAAGAAACTAGCAATTCAAGATTTTCATGATTACCTTGAGACCCACAACTAGGAACCGGGAATAGGGGCACATAGGTAAGGTTTGGGCTAAGAATAAAAAATGTAGATGGAATTGACAAAAGAAAATATGACTAATTTGGGAAAAAGGGTCATTTTAATTCATGGAAGAGAATAAGATTATTTTAAGAAAACATTTTTAGAGAAAAAACAAAACAAAACAAAAAACATGGTCCCAAACTATAATCCCTGTTAGAAAAGATTACATGAAAAAGTTGCCTTTTATATTCGTGCACCTGCACCCTTGTTAGTTCTTAGATGCATGAGTGCCTTTGAAAATGCTGCTGAAATCCATGTCATCTCAGTTTCCATCTAATTGACATAGATTTAGTTCTATTTTAAATGAAAATCTTAATATACAGTATTGTAGGGTGGGGTTGGGTTGAACTTCTTAAATTTGGAGCTTGAGTTCAAATTGAAGTTTCCCCTTTGACATTATAAACAAGCCATGAGAAGCTTTTAGTCTGAGTCTGCTTACTTATCTGAAAATCCTGGTGACATTATAACTACTCCTTATGCCTAGTGCAGTGTGTGGCTGCTATGAGCATTGTAGACACTTCTGCCACTATGATGGCTAGTAGCACTTGAAAAACCAAGACAATTAAACGCCAGAATTCCTTATGGTAGTCAAGTCCTACAGAATTGTGCAGGACTATTGTGTTGTTTTTCTGGTTAACTCCAGTTCAATAGCATGAGGCCCTTGTTAGATTGTTGAGTTACACATTCCATCAAAACCCATGAGTCAAAATTGATTGGACAGATATCACAAAAGGTGATTCTCCTGGAAAACACTAACTACTTAAAGGTAATATTCCTTCCACACCAATACCACCTATGACTTGGCAATTCTCCAAAGGGGAGCTAAAATAATTCCAAACCAGTTAGAACATTCTGAAAGTTTGAACAGTCTTATATTCATCAAAATTTGATCTAATTGGATCATACACACACTCGTCTATATTAGCTCATTCAGCATCTCATGTTATATTTAGTTTTGTATTGTCATTTTCCCCTTGGGATTGAACTCCTTGATGGCATGCTATGACATGTATTTTACATGTATGTGAAGATTGTGGCATGATATCACATGTATTTTACATGCATGTAGAAGATTGCAGCATGCTATCACACACATTTTACATGTACGTGGAAGGTCACGGCATGTTATCACTATCACAGTATTTTACATGTATATAGATCACAGTATGCTATCACATATATTTTAGATGTAGGTAAAACATTACAGCATGCTATGACACGTATTTTACATGTATGTAGAAGGTTGTGGCATGCTGTGACACATATTTTACATGTATGTAGAGGATTGCCATAGCACTATTTCATTTCTACCTCTAAGGTATTCCGGCATTTTTCTTATTAAAATCCAGCATAATTTAAGTAGGAGTGTGTAGATACTGCCTGAATTCAGATGGATGTTCCTTGTCCTACAATAAGGAGTGGTTGGCTGCTAGATGCCAGCCAGAGACTGTATCTTCTTGACACTCTTTTTACATATCTAAATCTGATCCTATGAGTACTTAGTGGAGACTAGGTGCCACTGTGATGTGTGCACCTCAGGGCCAAGGCCTTTCATCCTTGTGGTATTTATTGATGCAATTTCTCTATCCATGACATGCAGAGGTCAGAAGAAAAAGGGGACCAGAGAGTTAGGATGGACAGATCCTGGTCCTTGAATCTGTGGGCATCACCTGCCAGCTCACAACCCCATAGACCATCATGAGGGAGAAGTGGACTACGTTTGAGGCTCCTGCTGTCCCAGTCTGTAGCCTTAGCTCTGCTTACCTGGGCTGAGAGTTTAAAACAGAACAAGCAGATCTGCTTCCATCAAAGGTCATCTAGGTTTCACATGCTCCCTTCGTTCCTTCCTGTACACATTGCAAATTATGAATTTGTCTGTGTAAACAGGAAGAAGAAAGGAGCCAAATTAAACAAGTGCGGATTTTGTCATCAAGCTAGATATGCCTGGCCAGTCAGTGGTGAAGCACAGATGGTCCCTGGATGAAAAGACTACTGGCCACCCTTCTCCTTCAGTAGCCTGCTAGCCAGCAGGAAGGAAGATTCTAGCTCAGTTCCAGCTTGGTTACTTTATGTACTGCAACTGTGAGGTGTCTTCAGCAATGAGGTCTTAGCATCTTTCTTCAGTGGACAGCTAACAGTAGTGGTGATAGCTTGTATTGTTTTGGGGACCTCCAGAGGAAGTAGTCCGTTCCTGGCTGTTTGTCTAATACCCACCCCTTCTAGAAGCAGCTTTATCCACCCATGCAGAGTGCCTTTGCCTAAACTTTTTCTTAAGAAAAAAAATATATTCTTTAAACAAGAACACTAAATATCAGGCTTGCTTTTGGCTTTTTCATACAATAGGTTTTGACTGAGATTTCCCCTGAACGTCAAATTTTAAGGAAAATACAGATAGAGGGAAAGACTGGTTGTAGCTACAAAATTCTACTTAATTACTTAGCTGCTTCTTTTAAGCATAATAAGATAATCTGCATGTAATAGCCCCTTTTGTCAGCCCAGTGACATTCTCAACATTGCATCTATAACTAGTGCAACCCGAGCTTAGATGCTAAAAACTAGACATGTTGGAAGAAAAAAAAAATAAGTTTTTAAAATGTGTTTGAGAAGTAACCAAAGTATTATATACTCATTTTTGGATGGCAAGGGCTTTAAATGAGAACAATTTTATACATTCTCATAGGTGTTTAGCTCTCATCCTATTTAAATTAGTTGGGTCGGAATCCAAACCATAGCTCATCTAATTGCTGACTTTGTGACTCTGTGTTGCTAAGAGCATCCATATCGCTGTCTTCTGTGGAATTTGAAATCTGTCTTAGCATTTTGAAAGGAGCATTTGTTCTAAACAAACTGAAGTAATTTTACTGCTTTCCTGACTTGGCTCTAATGCACTACTATGTTTCCTTGATTCTAAAAGATATATTTTATAAAACATAGTTTATAAAACATTGTTAAAGTCAGATATATCTTGTAATCAGCAGTATCTTTATATTGATAGAACACAAAACATTGGCTTACCCTTTCTATCTCTTAATGCAGAGACTAGTTCTCACAACTTCATAGTCTTGTTTGGGTAACTTGAAAGTTCATTTCAGCCCAATGCTACACTTCATGTCTAGTTTCACTCTGTCACTGCATAGCTCCCTTCCTGCCCTCAGGAAGCATTTGCACAATTTGCTGAAGGGCTATGATATGACCAGGTCTGAGGGGACTTCTCCCTCCCTCCACTGGAGCCTCAATTCCTCTGACCACTGGACTGAGAAGGGAGGCATGGTTTGTGATATCACCATGCTTAGCCTACACTGCTCTTCCAGAGCTTGCCAGTTAGTTCTTTCCACAACCCAAGATGGTATTTCTAGCTCCAAATTACAGAGATTAAATAATTTGTACGGTGAGTACTTGACTCTCTTTACAGCTCTAAATCTTTCTTCAAGCATCAAAGAATTCCTATCACTGATAATCAATATCCAGGAAGGCAGGGTCCAGGCATACCTCAGTGACTAGGCAAGTAAATGTATGCTTCTCAGAGCTGGAAACAAATATTACAAAAGGAACATCTCTCTTCTGTAAGGTGAAACTAAATAGATTTATTCAATCTATATTTTAATTGAAAACAATGACAGAGGGATAGATTTATCCACTAAGGTAAACTTGTTTGCAATAAGTTTTTAAATGACAAAATGAAAAAATTTAAGAATGTAGTTTTCAGATCAGGAAGATGTATGAGTCCTTTATTTTTCTATAACATGCCAATTGATAAGAATAGTAATTAAATTTATAATTGCTAATATGGATTTGCTCATAATTTTAACTGATAGGCATTGCTTCTGTCACTATCCTTTTCCAGCAGGATAGACGCAAGCTTCTTAACAGTTCTTCCAGCCTTACTCTGGCCAACCCATGATATTTTGGACACAAGGGCTTCATATTTGGGTCTTACCATTCGTTCATTCATTGAAGCAGGCACCACATATGACCACTGCTTTGACATCACTGTTTATTATCTAGAAGAAGGGCTTATGATCCAGTGAGAGAGTTAGTTGGATATTCATAATCAAATATATCACTGGATCTGGAGAAAATAAAGTTCTGAGATAGAAAACAACAGAGAAGCCTTTTTGTAAGCAGGAGGCAAGGGACTTCACAGAGGAAGTGACATGTAAGCGGTTGCCAAACAAAGTTATGTCCTTGGCTGATGGGGATTGGATGAGTATAGCATCCTTGAGTAGAATGAAAAGAAAAAGTCCTAAATAAGGAAGAGCTTGCCATTTCAATGAGCAGAAAAAAAGCAGTGTGGCCAGATCATAATACAGATGAGGTGCAACACAGAATTAAATGGGTTGAGTAATACACACGGAGGCTGGATTTCATTCAATGGCAAAGCAATATTGATAGGCTTAACTAAGAATTCATCAGGACTTGATTTGTATGGAGAGAAATACAGTCTGCTCCCTGGAGTAAATATTGAAGGGCCATAAGATGAGGGTTTGGAGATCAGCTCAAAGGCTCTTTCAACAGTGCACATGGTTTGACTCTGTGTGGTACAATTGGAAAATGGACTTCAGATAGCTTGGGTGGTCAAGACAGAATGAAGAGACTTGTTTGTTGCTCAATATATTATGCAAGAGATGGGGAATACATGCACAAGTGTTATGGACAATGTTACTGGGTTTATGCTATTTTTTTATTTATTTACAGATGTGCATACTTAGTAGCTTATTTACAGATGTGTTTAAGGTTGAGATCTGAATTAGATCTAAAGAAAACATGAAAATGTTAACAGCTGCCATCTGTTGAGTTGGCTTCAAAGTAATCAGTGGATCTTTAGGAATTAGAGTTGCACACGGATGTCTAGAGACAGAAATTTTGAGTCAATATGAAGACATCACTGAGAAAGGAAGAAATAGGCCTGGCACTGATCATCTGATGCATCTCACCTGTACTTAAAAGTCAGGTGGGGGAAGAAGACCCAACATGGCAATGGCTGAGGGAACACCCATGAGGACCAAGGCCATTCTTATTGACGCTGTGGAAGACAGCAAAAGATAATGGTTCATTAAGGAGAGGGTAACTCTCATGCTGCTGAGCAGAGAACGAGGTGATGCTGTAACATCTGGCAACATGGATGTCATTGGGAAATTCAAGCTCATTTCTTACTAAGTCCTTAGTTGTCTTGGGGTAAAAGTAAATCCTTAGCACCTGCCGGCCGGACAACCCAGCTTCTCATCTCCCTTGGGAGCCTTATTTTCCACACTTCGCTTCTTGCCGTCCCAGCCACACATAACTCCTTCCATTTTTCGAATCCACTTTTCTCCTTTAAGCTCTTTTGTTCTTTCTGCCTTAAATATTCTTTCTTCTCATACTTATCTAACATCTGGTATTGTTTTATATCTACCTGAAATGCTCTATATTTCAGGCAAACTTTGAGACACCAGGACTAGACCAATTATCGCAAAACAGGCCTAATCAGAGCACCAGGTATATCCAGTGTGCTGAATTTGCCAGGATGATTTGATAATTAATGGATGCACTTTCCAGTAAGGCATAGGTAGTGCATGGAATTTGTCTGGTTGTGATCATCATTTATTTTTGCTTCTACCCAAATGACCATCATGTATTAGGAGCTTATTTGTCGAGTGAATACTGTTAATGTCTCTTCTGTAGTTAAATTTATTTAATGTCTTTATGCAGCCTTCATGTAACTAAGACATCTAGAAAATTACTTGATTAATTTAAGTAAACTTTTACTTAAATATTTTGTAAGCCAGTCAGCTATAACTAAACATTTTATCAATTAAGCTTTGAGACTGTTGTAGATGCATACTGTTCTGAAGCCATTTAAAAAGTTCCACCAAATTTCCTACTTTTAAAATTTAGTAATACTTCCTGGTCTCTTCCTAGCTTCAGTCACTCTTTGTAAAATACCCATTATATCAACCTGCCTTCCCTTCTTCTTGGAAACACTGAGAAGAGATCATATCAGCATGTGACTGTGTTTTCCACTCAGCATACAGAGGACCACACTTCCAAAAATGACACAGTAGAAGAGATTTCTTCAGATGCCCCATACGAAAGAAAGGTGCTCCTATCCAGATTTCTGGCCAGTTGTTCACTTCTAAGGGAAGCTGAATTCCACCTCCTGACAAGCTCCTGGGAATTTCCTTAGAATCACCTTCTAACAGCCAGGATCTCAGGGAAATCAAACCTCAGGCTTGGCTGGCTCCATTCCTCCCCACTAGACCTGTGAGTTGCTCATCCACTGTGGTCTCAGTACTGTGTAACAGGCTCTATTCCTTTATGCCTTTGCAGTGTGCAATGTAGGGTTTGCTACCTAAGTCTAGTATTTCGTGTCTTTGCACAAACTCAACTTCAACAGATTAAAACCCAATACCTGGGCATGTGACACAAACCAATAATGCCAGTGTTCAGAAAATGAAGATAGGAGGACAAGAAATTCCAGTACAGCCTGGATCCCACAGTGAGATTCTGTTTCAAGTGAATGAAAGAAGAAAAGTAAAAACATAGGGCTGGAGAGATGGCTCAGCAGTTAAGGCACTTGCCCACAAAACCTAAGGAACTAAGTTCATTCCCCACTACCCACATACAGCTAGACGCACAAAGTGGTGCATGCATCTAGAGTCCTTTTCAGTGGCTGGAGGCTCTGATGAGCCCTTTCTCTCTGTTCTCTCTTCTATCTCTCTCTGTTTGCAAATAAATAAATAAATCTTATTTTTAAAATATTGGGGAAAGTGTTGAAAAACATAAAGGAGACTAGTAAGGTAAATAAAGTAAAATAAAAATTGGAGTCTTGAGTTCAAATCATAACTTGTTCATTTCCTACCTGTGAGATTTTTGGCAAGTCACTTCTCTAAGAATAGCACATATAAGTTATGGAGTAATATTGTCTAGCTTGAGTAATATTCAAATTAGAAAATTTATGTAAAATGCTAAAAATATTTCTGCACATTGTGAGTCCTATATGTCCACCATACTAATCATGATTACATTCTCATGAAACTTTTGTCATCTAGAGTACTACCTGTGAAGATATTTCTATGTGCACAAAGGGGACTGCAAATTTAGTTCCGTAGGTCCTGGAAGCCAAAGTGAGAGTAAAATAAAATAAGTTTGCAACTATCAAAAACTCATTTACAGGGACCGAGAAGATGGCTCAGCAGTTAAAGATGCTCGCCTGCAAGCCTGTCCACCCAAGTCATCCATGTAAAGCTGGATGGGCATTTGAGGGATGCCTATCTATAAGCACTTGTGTGTGTGTGTGTGTGTGTGTGTGTGTGTGTGTGTGTGTGTGCGCGCGCAAATAAATACAGGTTTTTAAAATACCTTACTTACAAAAGGACAAAAGCCATGTGGCATTTTGCCTTTGAGGATTATAGAATTATTTCAAGGGTCATGCCTATCTCTCCCACACATTATCTGTATTGAAATAATGAGTTTTGTTGTGTTTAAGTGCATCCAGTGATAATGAAACCAACTCACTTCATTGTGTTGTTGAATTCATAAGTGGTTTTTTTTCCAGTAAGCATGTCTTGTTGGGAACACTATCAGACCATGAAGAACATTGTATATTAAGTTTTTCCTTATGCATCAAAAAGAGTGGCAACTTGCTGTAATAAAATGAAACAAGTTAACTTCTGTGGAAGACAGCACTTGATTTTCCGTGCTCTACTTTCCTTCATGAATGGCACAGAGAACATCCTAACTTGTACATGAAAGCACTCTTAAAGCAGAATTTGCCAGAGTAGAAATGAGACTGATTCAGGTCCTCACACAGATATTGGCCAATCCAGCTGAGGGTCTTTTTTTGCATAGTAAATGGGTGCTATGGTGGAATTGCCATGTCATTTGAGTCTGAACACCCTTAGAGTGAATGATACCCATTGTCAGACGTAACCAGAAAGGAAGTTTATTTGTACA
This sequence comes from Zapus hudsonius, assembly GCA_004024765.1. Classification (NCBI taxonomy): domain Eukaryota; kingdom Metazoa; phylum Chordata; class Mammalia; order Rodentia; family Dipodidae; genus Zapus; species Zapus hudsonius. Next base: position 32,973 of record PVHP010008083.1, on the reverse strand, counting down.
CTTGGTCATCTTTTTTTTTTTGATTTTAAGGTATTTTTTATTGTCCATAATGAGTTACATTGTTTAGTGGGCCAACAATGAGTTGTTATCCCCAATTCCTCATTGCCCCCTCTCCCCATCCCCAGTCAGCTGGATATCCTCCTCCGTGGGCCATCTGGATCAGTCTTTGTGGTAGGGGACCAAGGATAGCCCAGTCTTCAGCCGGGTTCTCACGACCCAAGTGTGTTGTTACTGAGGGGTGCCATGGCTCTGATAATCTCCCCCACCATGGCTCTCATAATCTTCCGCTCAGTTCCCTGAGTCGTGGTGGGTGAGTATTAAGGATGTTTTAATGTTGTGAGCTTAAGGGTTTTTGTGTTGAAAATCGTTGGCTTCTGTCTCACTGGCTTATCCTGTGTTGATTGAATGGCTGTGGCTGTGAGCCCCTTGTTCACCCCATCATTCTCTGCAGGGTTCCATATGGATCCTCCACGATATGACTGTGGTGGCTCATCTCTTGCCAGGATCTCAGCTTTCTGCCTGTGGTCGGTTGGTAGGATTATGTGGGCCACAGCTCTCTCGCTGCATCCTGAAAAAATACAAGCACAATCTTTATCAGAGAGTGAGATCAGTATAGGTTAACCAATATACACCATTCTGGATTACCTAGCTTCTATTTTTAGTAGCCTCTCCATCAGTCACTCGCATAGTGCATCTTTTCTTGGGAGCCCAAGAGTATGGGATCCGGTGCATATCGCCCTTAATCCCCGGTTCCAATCAAGGGTTCCCTCTCACTGAGTGGAATATTTGGCTGAATTTAATAGCTGTTGCTTGTCTCCCCCAGGCCCAGGCTCCTCCATTGCACATCACATGGTCATCTTAATCCATTGAATCCTGTGCTTTCTACCAGTTCAGCTAATGCATCATCTTGCCAACTTCTACATTTTGTTATACTCAGGCTGAATCTGCTTATTATTGATGATTTGGGGAGGGATTTGTAACTTTTAAGAAAGCACTACAGCATATTTTGAAGGAGTAATCTTTAAATAGCTTAAGAACATTTTCCTTTAGAGGAACATCTTTTAAAAAGCCTATCAACAGTGTAATTTCTAGAATTAAGGAAGTAAGACGCCATTGCACTGACTTTGAACAAGTTTTCTTTCTTTCTTTCTTTTCTTTCTTTTTTTTTTTTTTGACTTCCTGCAAAGAGGACCCTTTACAGTAGTTTTGGAGAAGTTAGTAAAACCGAATCTGACATCACCACTTAGCAGTGTGTGTGGCTGCAAGTGTGTCTCCTTAGGGTGGCTGAGGAGGAAGTCGCTCCTCGTCTGATAAGACCACGGGGCAGGGTACGCATTCATTTCTTTTATTTTTGAGTCTATTTTACAAAGAGAAACCTTTAGAGAGAGATAACCATTGTTTTGCCTTCCAGGAGAACGTGTGCTATTTCTCAGGAACCCAGGTGATCTCCAGATATGACCATGTATCTGTGGCTCAAACTGCTGGCATTTGGTTTTGTCATTCTGGACACAAAAGTGTTTGTTACAGGTAAGCACAATGATATTATTATTTTTTCTTTATTGTGTTTTACTTATTTTGGAGGAAAATTTGTTTCAAATAGACTTAATTAAAAATAAGTTGAGTGTTAGAGGCCGAAAGTGCTAAGCATACTGTAACATGGTCAAGGTTTTTGCGGTCCAGGGAGCCTTGGCCTACTGTATGACAGAATACATTGTTTCTGTTTAAAAAGACAGAAAGGTTTGTGGTTAAGGTTGCAATTAAGAAAATTTGTCTATCTGGATCTTCATTTACAAACTATTCAAGGATATTACTAAAGCAATTTTGTTGCTTAAAGTAACCTGAGCATGCATTTAAAACAGACAGAGGAACTGTTTACTGGCAAAATCAGTCCATTTTTTGTGCTTTTGACAAAAATATGAACAGTTTAAAAATCAAGTTGGGTGTGGTAGGCCACTCTGAGACTACATAGTGAATTCTAGGTCTGCCTGGGCTAATGCAAGACCCCACCTCAAAACAACAACAACAAAACTATATGATAGCTTTCGCTGCGTGTAAGTCACTCCCTTTTTCAGGCCAAAGCGTCTGCTTCCTCAAAATTTGATAATTATTAAAATATTGTATTGAATGTTTGGGTATATCATGGCTCAAAGATACATTAGGTCAGTAATAAAATGTGAACTTTCTGCATTATCTTATCATCGAATGCATTTTAAGTCCAATTTTAGTTCTCCGATAATGGTTTTTCTAAGTTATTGCTCTGGAAATTTTGGTAGCCACCGCCCTTCCTGGATGATGGGTAAATGTCACAGCTTTGTGGAGGCAGAAATATTCAAATTCTTAAGATTCATGTAGATGCTATGTTCTTTAGAGAAAATTTAAGCAATTGGACTTTGTATATCTATTTATGCCTGAGACCTTGCACACTTTATTCTGCTCCATGGATATTTCCTGAATAATTTTAGTTTTGTTTGATTATTAAATGTAACTAACAATATTTAATAATTATTTTATGTTGTACTCTAAAACTTATTCATTGGTATGAAAGGAAAATGCAAATGGAATCTTTGTAGAAATTATATAAATATATATTTTTAATAGGAAAACTTATTTAAAAGTATTATTAAAACTCACATTGATTTTTTTTTCCCTCTCATTTTCCTCCTAAAAGTAGAGCCATAGTTAACCTTGGAACATGCCACACGTTACTTTATCAATGTATGTTTTGGATTATCTCTGAGAGCAGAAAAGGAAAACTGCCTTATTGAATAATTTATTGCTGTTTATAGTGAATTTTATTTGTTTACCCTTTTATTTCAAAGGCAGACTTAAAAATCTGTTTAGGTACATTCTTATTGTGGCTTTGTTTGGATTATTTTTTGATCGTAAAGACAGATAGAAATATATACAGGCACAGAATCTTGTCATAACATCCAAAATATTTGTCAAGTTGTCAGCCTTATACTTTTTTCCATTTATTAAAAGCAAATGATGAAGAACAGTAATTTTAGTGAATGTATCTATTATGTATTATCACAAATCAGAATGTATTTCTATTAAATTTCCCCTCAGGAAATGTTCCACATCATTTCTAAATTTAAAGGAACTTAAAGGAACATTAGACTATCTTTTAGGTCACCCAGCAGATCTCCTTCCAAAATTTCAAATCTAGCTATTGAAAGGTTTTTCAATTGCGTCTTTGAACTCATGAACAAAATGAGTGTAGCTGGATCTAGAAACTTTTCAATAAACATTGTTTAAATATGTATAACATATATATGAAAAATAAATGGATATAGACAGATGGTAGGGTTTGAATGATCAAGTCTATCATCATTGCCCCCATAATACTGAAAACAAATATTTTTATAAAAGACATCAATAAGTACTTATATTTGGACAAAAATATGTTTAAGCAATCCCTTTTGTATGACAATAGAGTTTACCATTCCAAGATACATTTTGTGAATAAGTACATAATTTAGGAAGTTAAAATTCTATAGTTTTTTAAATTAAGCACATGAGTTGGACCTAATGTTTTATTTCTATAAATTAAAATAAATTTAGTAACTATGTGAGATAAACTTTTGAGCAGAACATTCTGCATGCTCTATAGATATAAAAACGGAGTGAAATATACAAGTGCCATTAATGGATAAGTATGCATGCCACTTTGGTATCTTATTTCATTTCTCCTGTGCACCTGGAGCCAAGGCCAAGGTTAGGCTCTGCTGGGACAACAACGATGCTGCATTCTGCCTTACCAAATGCTTCTGATGTTGTGTTGTGCCTCTAGGCCTTGACAGTTGGAAACTAAATGGCTGTTTAAAATTTCTAAATAATTCCAAGGCACAATGATGGATTGGAGATTGCAGGCAGGAGTGAACCTTCTCTGGCTGTACTAAAGCAGTCATTGCAGGCAAATCTGCCCCTGCATGGTCTGATTGGTAAAGAGTATGAGGTGTGCTATGAATTATGTTGTGAGTCATAACTGTTAAGACTCATTTCCTGGATATAACTACATTTTCCATTCATATTAAAAGTATATCATATTTCAAATATGTGCTCTGTCTTGCACATCACAGATATGCAATGCGAATTAATAACTGAATTTGATAACCAATCCTATTAAGTGCTAAATACAACTTAAGAGCTTCTGGGATGGGAGAATGCTAATTTTTTTCAGAATATTTCCTCTTAAAACCTTTGCTGTGACATTGGCCATAACTACAATTTGAAAATCATTGTGTTAGAGGACATAAAATGCGAATCTAGTGGTGTGGATTCCTTCTCTCTTGCCTGATGTCACTGAGCACAACAACAATGACTCGTACTTGATGGGGGGTGCTCTCTTTATTTCATCTGATATCATTTCATCAGTGACAGGAAAGAAGTGTAGGGGTACAGATATTTCTACATTGTTCATGTGCATGTCTCCATGCAGATCCACACATATATTAACTATGTAGGTAATAACATAATTATATATAGACTAATATGCTATATATTAAAATATAATAATATGTTAGCTATATATGCTTGCAGTATCTATCTACTGGTTAACCATATTCTACCTTTTTAAATTTTTTATCGAAAGCTTCCGTAACCATTATGTTTTCCTCCCACCCTTCCTCATATCCCTTCCCCCTTGCAATTAGTCTGTTTTGTTTTGGTGTCATCATTTTTTCCCTCCCATTATGTGAGGTCATGAATACCAAAAGGCCATTTTGTGTCTAGAAATTTGCCTTATAAGTAGTCCTACCCTTCATTTGGCTTTTACAATCTTTCTGCCACCTCTTCTACCTTTTAAATATTGAAGTTCTATGAAGTTTTACTCATTTTCTCTGGTCTATCTATATTGAATATCTTTTGTTTGCTGCCCATTTTAATTCTCCATCTCCATACTAACTTTTCGGAATGTGAAACCTTGGTTTGGGGCTGTAGCTCGGCATACGTGCAACCCTAGGTTTGATTCTCAGCACCCCATATAAACCCAGCCTGGTGGTGCACTCTGGTGATGCCAGCATTTGGGAAGCAGACGTAAGAGGCCAGAAGTCCAAGGTCACTGTCAGTGGCAATTTGGAGGAAGCCTGAGCTATATGGGTCTCTAAGAATTATGAAACTTCTTTTCCTAAATACAACCATTTCCCTGGTCTCTAATCTCTTGAAATTGGGGTTTGTATTAATCTCTAATAAGTAATTAATCTTTCCCTCCCCTTTTATACCTTCTTTATCAATACTTTGACGAATGGCTTCACTACTTGTCATGGACAATATTGTACTTATTTTCTCATCCATCTGAGATTGTATCCTTCATATAGCTTATAAATGAAAATGGGAGTGATTCTGATATTTTCTCACTTATGTCTTATTTAAAATTTTTACGAGCATCCATCTGTTGTGCAGAATAATGGGTTTCATTATGACACTATCACGCCTATTCATCATATGTATTGATCTTCACCCCACCTCCCTTTCCTCTTCCTCTTTCCCCTCACTCTGCTTGCTCCTCTTCCTCTTCTGCAAGCTTCTCATTGTTTTCCTGTAAATTTTCATCTGGAAAGAGATCTCCGTCCACCAACAAGCTGAGAACTGGCATGTTGCTGTGTAGAAATCTTTTTTCCCTTTCCCATTCTCTTTTTCTTTTGATCAACAAGAAGGCTATGGTTTCAACATCTACTTCCAACAAACCTGTGGGACTCTGACACTCCTGCTCCTCTCTACAGACACTGGGGACAGTCCTCTGGGGCTCTGTGACAGTCCCTCCTTCTTTCTGACACTGGTCACAGGTCTATGGTGCTCTGGGATGATCATCCCTCCTCGCTGACACTGGGTTCCTCCTACTGCCTTTGCTAAGAAGTTGCTAAAGACAATTTTTACCTGTTATGATAACAACAGTGATGATATGTCAATTAGAGTTTTTGCTGCCAGTGTAATCATGTGAAAGCAGATACTGTGTCTTGTACCTCTGTGCATACCCTTCACCTGATTTCTAATAAATAATGGAACTCCTTGATGAAGCCGCGATTATAGTCATGAAGGAGGAATAGGAGAAAGACCCGAGGCAGCAATGTCCAAAAGGGAATAAGGGAAAATAAAAATTAGCAAGAAACAAAGTGTGAAAGTGATATCTACAGCTTGACCACCCTCCCATTTTCACTTCATTTTTTCATGCTTATCTTTCTTCTTTCCTGGGAGCATACTCCTGACTTCTTCAAATTTCTTAGCTTAAGAATGGTTTTCCTAAATTTCCCTTTATTTGCTCTTTGGAATTCTTGTTAACATTGAAGGGTCCGACTCATCCTTCAGATGTGAAAAGAAAAGGAGAAAAACCCTCATCAACAGAAGATTACAGGTGAATCATGGCACTGGTTTAGATACTGTGGTTAGTGCCATGGGATCATTCTCAAAATAGAGGAAAGAGAGTGTATATAGTGTGCTTGTAGAGACTGGATCTCATTTCTTCCCAGATACTGGGATAATGACCTTCACTCTGAATAGACCATGAGTAGAGAGTCATGTTTGAGTGAGAGTCAAGCTCATTCTTTTTGTTGGATACAATATTAATGACCACAGTTTCATGTGCAGAACATATGTGTGTAATGGTGTGATACCAGAGAAGGAAAGTTGCCACCAGCATTGACATTCAGATGTCCAGTCATCAGAGATAATGATATTATCTATGTAGAAAAGATTTATAATGAAAAATTAGCTTATTTCAAATTTAAATTAAGATCTGTAGATATCTTGTCAACTGCACATACAACCCTCTAAAAGTTGCTTATTATAAAAAGGTCAGTGGTATTACCTCTGTCTATATATAAATATGTTAATCTTTAGGGACTAGTACAGGGAAATTTTAAATATCTCTGCCTAATTAATCAGCGATATTATATGATATCTATTTATACATAATATCTATACATAAATAAAATTATACTGATTGATGGATTTTGTGTACAGGGCTGTGGCCAACATTTATATTTGAAAATATCTAATATTGGTAGAGAACATTAATCTTTTGCACTCATATTTACACAATCATGTATTTATTTCTTTAAGCTCACATGTCAAAAAAGTCTCAGAAGTGGCTATTGTAAGCAGAAAGCTATGTGTTTGGGAATCAAAAAAATCAAGAAAGACAAAAAAATTTTCTCTTTCCAGGACAATATCACACATATACATGCACACCCACCCACCATCCCCACACACAACACACACACACATATATATAAAGTTGATGATAATAAGATAAATAAACATCTTCAATATGCATTCATAGTTTCTTAAAGTAATTCTCTTATAAAGAATTTATCAGTTAGATTTTAATGTTTTCATTCAATTCTCTACTACAGACCCACACTTAGGCAAATAACTTTTTTTAATGCTTAGATATATATATATATATATATATATATATATATATATATATAGGTTTAATTTTTTAAGTAAAAGAGATAATTCACTAATTCAATTTATCCTATGCTTATTGCACTCATGATAAAATATAATTAAACAATACAGTGAACACAGTCATGATTTGCATATTTAAAAATTTTCTTCCCACTAAAATTTTATTGGCCTGTCAAGATAGTGATTGGCTTACAGTGAAAAGGCAAGAGCTGAGGATCAGACAGTTTCGCCGCATATGCATTAGGCTATGATTAGCTGATAAGGAAAACTTAATGAAAATCACTTAAGGCAAATGGAACTTCCCTGCATTGAGCAACAAGAATTTATCCTGGGGTTAGGGAAATGGCTAAATATTTAAAGGCACTGGCTTGCAAATGCTTCAAGCCTGGGTTCGATTCCCCAGGAACAAGCAAGATCCACAATATGGTGCATGTGTCTGAAATTTGTCTGCAATGGCAGGAGACCCTGGTGAACCCACTCTGTTACTCTATTTTTCTCTCTCTGAAAGCAATCAGCAAAATATTTTAAAGAAGAATTTGTCTTGATATTCAGGCCAATAGTTCAGAGAGATCAGTAATAAAATGGTGCATCAGAGTGGTAATATAGCAACAAAGAATGCCCACTGTTCTATAAATGTCTCCACTTAACATGCCCAATAATTTATTTTTGATAAAACAATTATTAAACACAGAAGGATATGAAGCAGGAGCCTTTCCACATTAAGGAATACCATGGCATTTGGAATCAGAAATGCTTTGGAATCAAACTATGAACTGTATAACATTGATTTTTCCATCTGTGAGACTCATTCCCCATCTATAAAGTATTATAAGCATTAAAAGTGATATTCATGAAAATTCTCTGAAAACCATGATAGTCTGTAAAGTTATAAATTCCATTCATGTGGTCAATGAAATCACTGATAGCTCTGTAACATTGAAGCATTGTTATTTTAGATATTTAAATATTATGCAAATATATGTAAATATCAATTAGATATTTTCAAATATCCAATAATTTGAAGCCTTGAAGCACCCGTTTACTCAGTGTGGCACTGCAGAGACAAAGGGACGATTGTCAATGGGACAGCAGAATTCACACTCAAAGATGGTTCATTTCTGATCACGTTGTGTCCTCTGTCTCAAATATCTTTCAGTTTCTACATTTTTAACATTTGGCAAATCTGTCACCTTCTAGAAACCTTTGCTAGGGAATTTTTGCATTTCTTTTGAAATTTTTTCTATTATTTATGTGTGTTTAATGTGCATCCATATGTGGGTATGTGCATAGGTGTGTGCTTGCTGTGGTGAATGTGTAGTCAGAGGTCAACCTTGGAATGCGTTTTCTGTCCTTGCTGCTTATGAGCTTCTCCTGGAGCTGCATCCCATTGCTGTAGGTGAGTGGGGATTACAGACACACAAGCCTCTTTGTCTGGCTTTCCATGAGTGCTGAGGAAGATTGAACTCAAATCAGCGGGCTGCAAAACAAGCACCTTTCACCCTGGAGGCATCTCCCCAGCCCTGGGATTCTTACCACTTCTTATTGTAACAGTAGCCTGAAGTCTTCCTGTTCTTTAATCCTTCCAGTACCCATGTTTATAGTTATAGAAATCATCTCTGTGAAAAGCTGGTCTTTGTATATCCCTGCTTTCATGGTAACCAATGTGGAAGAGAATATTCAGACTCATGGATTTTGATACTGACAATGTTTGAACCTCATGAAAACAAACAAATAACAAATTATGAAAAACAAACAAATAAACAAACATTTCATTAGCCTGTGCTAACTAACACTTAGGAGGGTTGGAGAAAAATAATCTTTTTAGCCCAATTTAATTCTTAGGGTATTGTGATATAGGCTATCTGCATAACCATCAATTTTTTTATTTTTTATTTTTCTGAACTAATATTCTATAGAATCATATATATATATATATATATATATATATATATATATATATATAATTCCCTGAATCAATTCTATCCACATCAAATTATGCCAGTTATAGCTTATGCTCTGGGAATTTTAATTGTGACCAGTATTTTTCTAAGAGTCATTTTACTTGCCAAACTATAAACATGTGTATATCACATACACATGTATATGGTGTGCATACTTGTTCCTTTGTGTATGTGTGCAGGCATGTTTGGAAGCTATTGGTTAATCTCAGATGTCTTTTCCAGTCACTTTTCACCTTATTCTTTGAGAAAGGGCCTCTAGCTGAACCTCTATCTCATCAATTAGACTAGACTAGCTAGCTGTGGAGTTCCCAGGGTTTCCTGTCTGGGCCTCCCCTGTTTTCTAGGTGCTGGGATTACAGGTATGTATCAGCACACCTGTCATTTTACCTGGGTGCTAGGGGTCCAAATGTGGGTCATATTCCAAACCCCCATATCTAAAATTTTAAAAGTGTTTTAATTTTCTTTAACTAGAAGCATTCCCTATGTTGTTTTTTATTAAAGCTATTCTTAGTTCTTAAATCTTATTTTTGCATTTTGGTGGAAAAATTACAAGAAAGATGACATAATTCCATTTTTCATTTCCTCAAACTTGCCCTGGGGCAAGCTAACATTTCTGAAAAGTCTGTAGTGATGGTGCTAATACAATAGCATTCATTTTGAGATGATGAGTTTTTTTTTTTTTTTAAGTTGGATTCATTCTGAGGTTTTTAAACTTAAGAGTTTTGGTTATTTCTCAGGTAGCCCTTGGGAACTTCAGGTAACAAAGACTTCTAAATTCAGCTCATAAAGTCATTATGTTTAATTCATGTGGTATTCTGATCAGATTATTCACCTTGTACTAACTCTCACCAGTGGAAAAAACAGCAGAGTGGGATCACAGTGTAAAATGGTGGGTAGAAGGTGTCAAGTCTCCCTGCGGTGGCTTCTGGGTATCAGTGAAAATGAAAGCAGTTAGCATTGCAATTCTGATTGAAAACTACCTACATTTCACTAGCCTTATCTATAATTACTTTGTGACATTTACTATTCTTGTAACTTGCATTTTTTTCTTAAGAAAAAAAAAACCATTTTTTCCATCTCACAAATGTTGGCCACACTACCTTTTTTTTTGCCTGCATATTTTTTTTTTCCAATTGAGAAAATTTAAGTCCCCAGGGCTCTTGCTCCTCCTCTCTGTCCCCAGCTCCTCTGCCCCTTCCTGCTTCTGTGATGCTCATACCTTGTGAATGCTCAGTTCTGCTTGTAGTAGCTAGTGAGCTCCTGTAGTCTGTCACAGGTGCTCTGCTCATGCCCACAGGATGTGCTTGCTGGCAGCCAGGTCCATTCAGAGTCCCCACAGCAAGTCCTGCAAGTATTCATGAGCCTTATTACTGCAGATCATTATTAGTGGTCATAAGCTAAAAATTTATTATTTTAAAACCAATCTATAATTTTTGAAAGAAAATCTCTATTTTGTTTAAGATTAAATATAGGATCTATTAGGTTTCTTTTCTCTCCATCTCCGTGGTGGAAGGAGTTCCGTAGTGGCCTCTGAGTTGTGTAGATAATTATTGAATATTTTAAAGATAACAGTGGTAGGTATGAAAAGGAACTCAACAATTGCCTTGATTTGTGTAGCTTGTTTTATGATTGATTCTGAAAATATTTCTGAAATGTTTATATGGGTGAAAAGATTAAAGCAGACACCTTGTACACCACCACATAAACATTTCCTGGGACTTTTTTTGGTTATCTTCCAGAGTAATATTCCAAATTCACGAGCAGTAACAGATGAAATCTCGGGGGGCAGAGAGCCTGCATTTTGATGTGGGTCTATCTGATTCCCATTCTACTCTTTCTCCACCAAGCTGATTCTTCTCAGCAGTGTTAGCTTCACATCTAGGTAATTACAGGTCCAAAAGCACCAGTGAGCAAACCACAGCAGAACCCAGTAGGTGGTAGTCTCAGAAGCCTTTCACCTGAAACACGCAGTAATGATTTAACTACTTCATTTTATATCTCTCCCAAACCTTTGTGAAGATCTACTTGAGATATGTCTCTTATAAAATGCAAAAAAAGTCTTAACTAATGCAAAAGTGGCAGATCACCATCTTCCTATCATCCTGCAAAGAAGGTTGATGAAGTGAACCACCAAGTCTGTTCTCATAGGAATTATGGATTTCCCCCATCTAGTTTGCTTCTGATATTACACATCACGAAAGTCATTGAACCCATTCAGCAAAGTGTTTAGTTCTTTGGTTTTGAAGTACAAGGGAAATAACTTGACCTTTGCTGAGCACTTTGATCAAGGCAAGCCCAGAGGTTCTCATCTCAATCCAGGAAATGTAGATGCCAGACCATCTTTTCACAGTCACCCAAGAGACATAGCAAATGCATCCGATAGAGCCACCTCAGGCTTTGTTATTGCACAACCAACTTGACTAGGCTGCAGGAAAAGTAAGCGGTGTAGGATCTGTTTGCTTACTGCAATGCATGCAGACTGCCAATCAAATATCTAGGCCAAATATTTTATTGGACTCTAAACATTGCTTTCCAAATACCTTTTAACTCCTAAAGTTAGATTTTAACTTATGTATAACAAACCTTATATATCTCTATTTTTAAAGGTTTTTTATTGTTGTTATCTTTATGATCCAATATAAGATACATTGTATGAGCCAATCTTATGATGGTACCCTATGTACCCCCATATCCCTCCTCCCTGTCCCCAACCCACTTGTATATCTATTTTTTAATGGTCCATGTTGCTATGCTCTGAATTTCCTTATTGGCACTTGAGGTAGATTTAAAATTTATAGGGACTAAAACAGGTAAGTAAAGCACAAGCTCTCAGTTTAGAGTTTTCACATCAAGAGAAGGAGTCAACAACGGGAGAGGGCCAGTGACTTAGCTGATCTTAGGTTAAATTCAAACAAGCTCTATGGGTAACAGCGTTAAAGATGTCAGTTTTTGAAATTTCACCAAGGTTCCATGCTGAGTGAGCCTATTGTCATGAATCATTGTGGAAATTACTCAGCAAAGTGTATTTCTTCAGATGTGAAATGGGAATAATTATGAGGATTATTTTAATGCTCATTTATGGACTGATGTAGTCACAGAATCACCAGTTGTTTATAGAGTCCGTACCATATTTGAGAAACCATTCTAAAACAGAAAATACAACCATTTTCATAAAATTTACATCCTAGCAAGGAGAGCTATTGCACAAAAAATTAAATAAATAGGATATAGTCAGATGTTGGTTAATATGTACTCTAAAGAAAGTTAAACAGTGTGGGGTGGATGTCTCTTTGAGCAGAGTAAGAAGGAAGATTTCTTTGAAGACATATCACTGGGCCATTTATTGGTTGACTAAAACAAGAATCTGATGCGATGAACTCTACAGTTCTTAGGCCCTGTGACCAAAGTAAGTACACTAGTAGTGTCAAGGCACAGAAAGGTCTGGTGTCTATAGCAAGGTAAGCGAGGACTGAAGGAATGTTTTGTGGAGTGGCTAGAGATATCAGCAAAGACAACTCTGAAGGACCTTTGCAATTGGAGAAGGCCTGCATTGCCTTCTCAGAGTCATGAGAAGGTGTCAATGTGTGTTTGTAAGAAAGGAAGAACCTCACCTTAGTTCCATGCTCAAGAGTTTGCTCTAGCTGTTGTGAAGACAATAGATTGGGTATAAATCATGGCTAGAGTAAGGTGAATTGGTGGGAGGGAGAAAGAGAACTCAGTAATGCCAGGGGAGATGGGTAAAAAAGAGATTTACACATAGAATCAAAAGTAGTTAGTTGTTATACAAAAGTGACAAAGGCATTACTGAAAATGATTGTCTTTTCTTCCATGAGTTACTGGAAAGAGACTGGTTAGGGTCATGAATAAAGAATTCTGTGATGTCAGTGAGTAAAGACTGAATTCTCAGTAGATATCCAGGATGTCAAGGGATTGACTGGAGAAAAGAGAGGAGGCACATGGCACAGGCTTCAGTAGGAGACACAAATTCAGAGTGCAGAGGCAGAAGTTTATGTTCTAGGACTGAGTATAATTGTGTAAGGAATGTTGAGATGAAGAAGCAACAACCAACGAGGATCCAGTCAGAATAAATTAATATATTTTGTCTTGGCTATTGAAAGAGCGTAGATGGGAAGGGCTTAGCACATTAGATGGGCATAGTGAGCAATTCCTAAAATGTACACAGACATGCAAATCCCTGTGTCCTCTTGAAAGGTTGAAGAAAAGAGTGATTAGAAACATCCTCAATATCTGTAAATATTACTATTTACATTTTTGGTTTTGTTCTATTGAGGTAATTTTGTCTCGAGTCAGTGACCTAGTCTATATATTCATGCATGCTGATTTAATCCACTAGGTGGCCAGGTTGTGTTTGTTGTATGTTTATTGGTCATATAAAAGACATTTCTAAATCAAATTTTATTCTTCCATTTTTTCTGAAAAAATAAAAGAAATAAGTTATCAAATTATTATTAGGTAAAGACTAACATATTTGCTAATTATAAATATGTAAATAGCAATAAATCCTTACATAAATGTAACATATGCACATGTATATTTTACTTTCAGGCATGGTAAGCTGTCTTAAAAGGATTTTTATTTTAGAACAAATTGTTTCTATACTTATAGCTATATAGTAAAGTATTTTTCTAATAAAACGGTATATATGATGAGAAAAGTACTATTTTACAATGTTACTTGTTTTTCATGTAAGTAAATTTGTTAGCCTATAAATTCAGATACTTACAAAATGTACACTAGCATATCCTAAGAGGAAAATCTATGTTTAACTTTGCTTATTCTAATATTACATTCTAAAATTGAGTAAGAATAAAGCAGGAGAGGGACCCTGCCTCTACTATGTCTCATGGATTGGTACTCTACAAATTAGATTATGCTCACTGTGCTATTCAGCCTTGGGATTGTTTCAGATTTCCCCACAAATCTTAAGATAATTAAATGAAACTTTTAATCATACTGACTATACATCAAAATGGGCTTGACTGTGACATTTTCATACATGTATATATTTTCATCACCTTTTCCCCAAATAGTCCTACTTTAATAATGTATTTTTGTGAGTCTCCTCTCTCTCTCTCTCTCTCTCTCTCTCTCTCTCTCTCTCTCTCTCTCTCTCTCTCTAGTGGAAATTATATAAAAAAGACGAGAAAGCCAAATAGTTTTCTCTTCCTGTCTCTGATTAATTTTCACATGGGTCAAAAGGAGCTATCTCAGTAGAGCTGCTTAGTCTTCCATTAAGATACCAAGGGAGGGTGGGCACAGCGAGAGATCAGAGGATGCCTCCCAGTTTCATGTTAAGCAGCACCATATGTGAGAAATGAATAGTAATGTGCAGTCTCCACCAATGTTGAATCTAATAGGATTGCTGCACTGCAGGAAAGTCCACTGTACATAATCAACATGGGATGGCACAGTCCAGCGAGACCATCTAGAGTCTGATGTGTTTGGCTTAATTATATGTGCAAATATTATTTTTGGCCAATTGTTTCAGGGATAAACATATCATTTCACTGAAATGAAAGAGGAGGAGAATCTTTCAAAGGTGAACAGCCATGAGGAGCCCTTTCAGATGACAATTTCAGTGCAGATGGAACCCACCAAGCTTTCCAGAGCTTCAAGAGGTGGGAGGTTCTTCTACTGGGTTAATAAAGGAAAGATACTTTCAGGTTGACCTACAAGAGAAAATCCCCAAAGTCCTTGGAATTAGCAGATTATCCCTGTTCTGAGAATACGCAGTGGAGTGTTGAGGGCAGCTAGAAGGCATGGTTGACTTCACTATTGAGGACGGATGGTCAGTGGGAGATCATAGCAAGTATAACCGCAAAGTTCTGGAAACGAACAAGTCAGATACAGCACAAGGAGGACTTCAAAGGCAGGGAATTCAGAACAGTAAAAATACTCCGAGTTGTCAAATCTAAGATTTGTGCCAGTATTGTTTCCTTCTCATATTAAGGATCATGGTAAAACTAAAATCTTCTTTGTATTAATGCCAATTTAATTATACATATCCATATATCTTAGTTTCTAAGAAGAGAATTGAAAGTGATTTTTCTTACTTTTCTGTAATGGAACATAATCTCTTCACCTAAATTTTAATAGTTATGCTCTTATAGTAGGGTGTTTATAGAAAATAAACAGTAACAATGTCAAGGATTGCTGTCTTATTGAAGCTGGGAGGAAATTCTCAAGTTACCATTAGATAGGGCTGCCGTTAGGCTTTTCATGTTGGGAACTGCAATACAAGTTGAAATCTTGATTTAAAACACAAGCAATGGGTCCCACATCATTCTTTATATGAAAGAATAAAAACTGGGTTGCTCAAGCACTGACAATGTGAATACCTGTCTTATAACTCATCCATGTTGCTAAAGAGCAACAAAAGAAGAGGAAAAAGAAAGTTAATGCAACTCATAAAACCATGATTTTTGTGTTACCAAGGCTCCAAGTTTCTGTTTAGTCAATGCTTGTAAGTAATGAAGAAAGCTATCATAGATGAATCCTTTAGCAAAACAGTAATTATATTTTAGGAGAAAACATTTACATAAAATTACTTGTGCTAACATTGGACTCCATATTTTATACTGAAAGATTTCAATAAACCTAAAACAAAAATAAAAAGTCATTCATTTAAAAATCTGCGTTTTTTTGTTAATTTTCTCAGACATTTAAATTTCCAGAGGATATCACACACCATGGTTTGCCTTTTACTTCATGTCTCTTTTTTTATGGACTGAACATCTGGATTTGATGGGAGAGAACACATTTCCTTCCTCTGGCTTTCCTAATAATCCTCTCTTGTAGATATGTGTGCTTCATGCTTGTTAATAAAATTCACCAAGTTTTAATATCTACTATTTTAGCACACAATGAATTATGGAATTTTCAATGACTTTGTAAATTAAATACATTTTAAATTTCTTATAAAAACAGAGAACCACTCTAAAAAGTATGAGGGCCACAGATGTTTTCCTTTATAGTACTAATTGATTTAAGGTTCATCAAGATGTTGTTAAAATGTCCAGAAGTTAACAATCATGATGGCACATGGGTCAGATTAAAATTCTTAAAAATATAGCTAGTGGAATGAAACAGCAAAGTGATAGAGTCCATTTTCATATTTTATAATGGAAAATATTAAAAATTAGGGAACACATAGCCCACCCAAAATTTATATAGTGGAAGAGTACTGGTTTTATTTTAGTGAACACAGAGTAACTATAAGGTTGCTGTTTTTATCTGTTATACTATTTTGTGATTGTAACAATTAATCTGCTGAGTATTTTAATTGAAAACATTTAGCATAGAACAAGCAACTTTGTATGGTTGATCCTTCTTCTGAATATATTTCCATTGCTTCTGGCCCCATTTCAACATTATTGTCATAATATCCTGAATAATATTCTGTGTAATCTAAAAAAATATTTATAGGAAGGTTTTTCAAAATTCACATTATATATATAGCAATAGTAATTTTACCAAAATATTCTTAATTTTTCATAACAAATAAGTATTAAAATGAAAAATTTTAAATACCAATAAATATTTCCATGTTACAATTACTCTGATCCATGAATGTTTTAGGAAATTTTTACATAGAAAACTATTGCAATATACTGAATCAATCAATATAATTCAATTAATTCAGTACTAATACTTTGCTCTTGACATGATTGATTTTTCTTTTAATTTTATCACCTTCATATTGTATAGATATAGCCTAAATAAGTTAAAGAAAATAAGAGATAACGGGATTAGAGGAACTTGTCTCCCCACTGGATAACAAAAATTGTGAACACATCCTTTATTGGTGTCTATTTTCAAAAGATGTATTTGAATTTTATGTTCTTTCTACTTTAGTGACTCAAGCATTGTGTATAATAATTTAAAAAATGTTATCACAATACTTGCTGTTCTTTGGATTCGAATTTGTACACAAATGTTTAAAAAAAAGAGAAAGCAGATATAGAAAAGTAGAGGATTCTAAAACACATGGTATTGTTTAGTTGCACAGTAATACAATTCCAAAGGAAAAAGAAGCCCAGAAAATCATGTATTTTCACTCTAGTTTATGAATTAGAAAACTGAAGCTCAAAGATGTAACAACATCCTCTAATCTATGCAAAATTAGTGAATATAGGCCAGAATGACTCCAACATACTAGGAAGCTTATCTACCCAAAGGCCCTAGGCAGTGAAAAGAATATTAATTAGCTATTTAATATTCAATAATCAATAATCAAAAGGACAGTGACTTTTGATTTTTCCACTTGTTTTTTTTCCTGTTACACTTAGATTCTGTTCTGCGACATTGAGCAAGTCACTTCAGTTCCCTTTTTTATTTTAATTTATTTTTATTGTCCATAATGAGTTACATTATTTAA
Organism: Zapus hudsonius; assembly: GCA_004024765.1. Lineage (NCBI taxonomy): Eukaryota > Metazoa > Chordata > Mammalia > Rodentia > Dipodidae > Zapus > Zapus hudsonius. The sequence continues at coordinate 15,204 of PVHP010008083.1, read as the reverse complement.
TGGGCAAACAATGAGTTGTTATCCCCAATTCCCCGATGACCCCTCCTCCATCAACAATCAGCTGGATATCCTCCTCCGTGGGCTGTCTGGATCAGTCCTTGAGGCTGGGGACCATGGATAGCCTAGGAGTCGGCCCGGTTCTGCCTGCCCTAGTGTGTTGTTTCTGAGGGGGCAATGTCCCTGGGAGTTCTCCCTCACCAAGGCTCTCACAATCTTTCTGGCCCCCTCTTCCTCTCAGTTCCCTGAGTATTAAGTGAGTGCTAAGTGAGTATTAAGGCTGTTTTACTGTAGAGACTTAGGGGGTCTCTCTCTCTCTACTTCTGCTTTAGGTTGTGTCGAGAATCATTGGTGTCTGTCTCACTGGCTTATCCTGTGTTGACTGATTGGCTGTGGCTGTGGGTCACTTGTTGTTCAGTTCCCTTTTTAAGAAGATATAGGCTTCATCCAGTTTCTCAGACTTGACTCTGTGGACAAGTCAGTGGATGGTGACCTATCCCATGCAGAGGAGAATGCATAGCATCATTGTGGTTGCTCTAAGAGCCGTAGTACTGCCTCCACCCCAACTACAACAATCAGAAGGATCTCAGGCTCTACCAAACGTCCTTATGGCAAAGCTGCCAGCCCCCAGCTCCTTCCCTGACAGCTACTAGCTCAGCTGGGATCATTTCTTTGGCCTATTCCTGGGATGGCATTCTAGATCATTCACTGTGGCTAGCTAGCAGAGCTTCAGAGGAAAGCACCACTTTCTTCCAGCATTCACCATGATGTTTTTTCCATACAGTGTTCATGAAGAGCCGGGAAAATATTTACAGGGGAGAATTGTTTTTTAGTAATAATGAAATATATACAATTTAAAAAATATAGAAAGGTTGATGTCATAGATGAATGTGTATTCACTATAGGTTGCATAATGTTTCTCTTGTGAGATTTTATGGACTCACAAACTCTAAGTGTGAAAACAGTAACTTGGTCAATGTTTCAAAGACTCATAGGGACTCCAGATCGTAGGGGACCACTGTACCAGATTCCCTCTCTCCTTTAAGAGGACATGGTTAATGTTCAGGCCAGTGTTTCAGTTGGACTTTGCTAGATAGGACAAACATTAAGGGCTTTTGAATAAGGAGGGTCCCAGATGGAATTCATCCTTTGCAAATGAAAGAATTGGGGATCTATTATCTTCAATCTTTAAGTGAAAAGCTATTGCTGCTTCCCTTTCTTTCCCTCCTCTGTCCTTCCCCCAGGCCCTGCCGCTATGGGGTCCAGGCAGACCCCTGCCAGTAGAAGGTCAGGGCCTGGCACACAGGGCAGTGCACCACCCAAGAGCAGCTACTGTGTACTGAGCACCTGATTGGCAGCTGATGTCAGACCAAAGAGCCAGTGTGCTGGAGGTGCCCCAGAACATAGGCATTACTCATGCCCTGCCACACTTCTCTGGGAAGTTGACTGTCCTGGGGGGTTTTGTGCAAGGAATGCACGTCTGGAGGAGAGGTTGGGGAGCTGGTGAACAGGAGAGGTTCATAGCTAAGAGTGGGAGGCCAAAGATCAGACTCACTGCCTTTAAGCATATTTTTAATTAATTAGTAGCAAAGTTAATCAGTGAATTAACTCCTATAACTTTATAAAATAACTAGTATAGTAGAAATATTTCACCCTTTCATAAGTAAGCTGATACTGATGACTGATATTCTGATACTAGAATTGGCTAGCTATTGAGCAGGAATATAATTTTACTATAGTGCTCTCTATATGGATAATGCATATGGTGAGGCAGTGTGGATTGTGAAGAGCTATACTGATGAAAAACGCAATACTAAAATGATTTAACTCCTTAGAAAGGAACGATGTGAAAAGGAATGATACTAATTGGAAAGGAATGACAGGAATGATTCAGAATGCTTGCCCATCTCTACTAATGAGAAAAACATTTCTACTTGTGAAGCAGTTAACTGCGTAACACTCTTTGCTAGCCTTCTGCAGACTAAACAAATTCTCTGCCTTTTCCACACTTCATTTCCATTCTCGCAAAGAGTGCTTAATATTTGATATTTGTGGTGGGCAGATGAAATATATGACAAGATTTGATAGAATCGCACTTCTGTTCTATTATGCTCCATACTAGAATTGTGGTCATTTAGATCCCTTTCAAAGATTTTTTTAAGAGGGAGCACAGTGTTTTAGTGGAGGCTCTTCATAAAAATCAGGAAAGTAATTTAATTATCCCTTTTGGAGCATGTTATTTTGGGAGAGTTACTTTGATATGTTTATTATTTTTCATGTAATTTTTTTTTGAATTATTCTTGGTTATTTTGGGTCTTTGCTTGATGCCTTCTGGGCTTGCTTGTGATTGAACTCAGGAGCTGGCACAAGTAAGCACATGCTTCCGCTGGGCTGTATCTCCAGCTCAAGTTTTTAAAAGTAGGTGTGTTATCTTTTGCTTTTCCTCTTCTGTGAACACATTGCATGTTGAGCTAAAACTTCTATATGTTGTATGGACGATGAACATATGCAGTCTGAGTAACAGAAATGACAGACCTGTGACAGTGAGTACACGGTTTGAGTTTCCATGGTTGCCAGATATGACGGAACCTGAAGGAGAAACTGTGGGTATGAACGTTTCTTTCTAAAAGAATCTTCACTCTTAGTTTCCAGACTGTTCTGGGAGACTTGTAAGGCCACTGTGGACTCTCATTCCTCCCAGGATAAGATCCCATCATGAAATCTAGGTAACTTTGCCTTACTTCCCTTGAGCCTCAGAAACTTCTCTATCAAGAATTTGCCTGTAGCACAATGATGCAAAATGCACCGTGGAGTTGTCATCGGGCTCTTTATCTTCCTCTTTCCCCCAAACTTCCATCCCTTACCACACGCCTGTCTGCTAACTTTCACACCAGACCTTTGAGAAAGTATTTTCTTTTTTTTTCTTTTTTTGGTAAGCTCCCCTTGTTTTTTGATTCCTGTCATAGTGGGGTTGCACAATCTTTGAGTTAAAAGAAACGTAGAGGCCAGCCATTATGGTTTTCTTTTTTCTTCCCACCCTCACTGTTTTCTAGACATATTTTGTTGTTGTTTATTGTAATTAAAAGCCTAGCTCAATTTTGGGCCATTCTAATTATTGAAATTTGTGTTTACCAATGTCTTCCACAACAAGTGCATCTGATCCCTCTCACTATTTGGTTTCAAGTCTCCTTAAGCATTCTTAAATATAACTTCATTATTCAGCACAATTGTGAATAGTTTTCGTGTGGGTTATATCTGTATTTATTACAAAAGAAAAATATTGTTAACTTCAAAATAATAATAAACCCAGTAAGTGCCAATAAAAATAACATGCATTATATGAAAAATAAACAAATATTGTAAGACAAAGTTTTCATAGAATAGTTTTCTAGTTCTTAAAGTATTTTGTACTGACTTTATAGAAAAATGCAAGTCTCAAATATGCTTTTATATTTGATTTGTTGCAATTATAGTTTCTGGAAAGATCACCATCTAAAGAAAGAATAAAAGAGACAAAAGAAAAGAACTTCATATTGTTATGAAAATAATCCTATTGTATCCTTATTTTGATCTTGAAGAATCCATGAAAGATTCTTAAGGACAATCATGTAATATGTTATGTACATTCTGTGTGAGCGTAGTGAGTGTGTGTGGTGTTTGCATGAGTGTGTGATCACCTGGTATCCTATGCACTGCCTGTGATGTTTAGAGAAGAAGGAAGAATGTTGGGTGTTTTCAGTCCATTACTCTCCTGACTAATTTCCTTGAGTCTTTCCCTGATTTGGGAGTTTCCTGTTCAGGAGACCAGTGATCTCTGCTTCCTACAGGACTGAGGCTACAAACCTGGGTGGTCATGACCAGCTATTTATATGGGTTCTGGAGATTGAACTCAGGTGGTCTCAGGCTTACTCCCACTCCCATGCTTGTGTAGAAAGTCATTTAACCACAGAGGAATCTATCCAGGCTCCAGCATATATTTTCAAAGTGATGACTGAAGGTATTTGCCCTTGGAGCAGTACAGAAAATGGCCACACCTTCCTTTTACTCTAAGTCCTCGGGTATATTTATGACACCCTCACTTTAACTCTTCTGCCCTAGAGCAAAATGTCTTACATTTTCTTCTTTTCCATATAAGTTTTGCTACCGTGCCCCATCCCCCAGACCACCTCCACTCTGCGCTCTGCTTTCAGCCTCCTCTGAATACTAGATTTCCTTTTCATTCTAATCCGTGGCATCCTGGACTGGACACAACACTTCAGGGACCTGGTACTTTGAGACTCATGACTTTCAAAACTGCCTACTGAGAAGTTACCGTGCTTTAATGCTTGGCCATTTTTTTTTTTACTGACACTTTAATTGAATATATTTATCGAATACAATGTGAAAATTTCATGTAAATATACCTCATATATTTATCCAATCAAAATTAGCATATCCATTGCATCATACATTTATCTTGTTTTGTGTCAAGTTTTCAGAACCTTTTAGCTACTTTGGAATATTTATTACATTAAATTAGTTATAATCACTCACCATTCAGAAGAACACGAGTGCTTAATTTCTTCTTGTCTGTCTGGTAGTTTTGGTACCTACTTGAACTCTCCTTTCTCTATTAACCAATGTTTTACTCTCTGCTTTTGTGTTGACAATTTAAAAAAAAAAACTATGTATTAGTGAGAGCATGTGATAGTTCTTTGTCTGGCTTATTTCACTTAGCATAATGTCCTATAGGCTCATCTTGACAGGATTTAATTCCTTTATGTTTTTTGTATTGCCCACCAACAATCTCGGTGTCTACCTGTCCAGATTGAAACAACATGTTTCATCCATAATTTATTGGCTATTTTAAAAATAATGATGTTATAAAAAGAATTGTCAAAATAATTGCCAAGATCTGGTAAATGTTATGTTTAATATATCTCACTCACCTAATTCTTAAAATAACTGTAATAAATGCATTTTCTTATTCTCATTTGATGCATTCTTTAGCTCAAACATGTTGGATACTTTGTGGCTACATACTTAATAGAAATTAAAGCTATGATTTAATTCTAAACAACTTGATTCAAGAATTATTCCAAGAGTTGGAGAGATGGCTCAGGGGTTAAGGCACTTGCCTGCAGTCCCTAATGCCCTGGGTTCAATTCCCCAGGACCCACATAAGCCAGACACACAAGTTGGTGGCCCTGGTGCATTCTCTTTCTTTCTCTCTCTCCCTCTCTCTCTCATCTCTCTGCTTGAAAATGAGTAAATATAGTATAAAAAAAGAATTATTCCAAGTAGGAATTTTCTTAGATCTGTGTGGTTATATATGAATGTTTATGAATAAATTAAACAAATATAAATATATGTATTTTAGATTGAAATATTACAATAGTAGTGTATAGTTCATAGAAATGAGAGAATGGAAGAAAATTGGAAGATAAAGAAAGGACAAATTTATTATGAATATTGAAAGCCATAAAAGGTAGTCCTGTCCTTACTGTAGATGAGGGGATACTTGTGTTCTTCTTCCTTCTTCCCAGGTCAGAGCACGTAGCAATGTGACGGGCTCCTAAACCCAGGAATGAAGACACTCTGCCAATGCAATTGCACTGCAGGCAGGACTGACCTTCGATTTCCCTTGTATAACTTGTTCCCTGCTGTGACCTGGGACGGAACCAATTTAGGGTGTCAGAGGGGTTTCTGAGGAGGAAGGGTTCATCATCTACCCCAAGATGAACACTTTTCTCTATTCATAATCACAGTCTACAACTTCAATGTTTCCAGAATATTACCTTTTAATACTCCACATTGTTGGGCCAGAATTGGGACTGAACCAATTTAGGGTGACATAGAAAAGAAGGGAAACTGAGGCGCGACCTTTCACAGACTGATTGCTCTTTATTGCTGCAATGAAGGACAGTGATTTCCACTAGGGGGTAAAACCACTCGACCAAGCAGGGTTGAAGTGGAATGTTTACAAGAATTGACGTGGGCATGGGCAGGCAGGGCAAAAAAGAGGGGGTTAAAGAAAAAGAAATGAAACAGCTCTGTTTTTCTGAATTGTTTTCAGGAGGAGTCAGGAGTGAAGCAGGGCTGGTTCTCTGCCTTGTTTCCCTGATGGGCCAGGTAGCTAGCTGGCTATGGCCTTCAGGTTAGGCTAGTTCTTAATTATAGCCTTGGTTCTCAGTGATTCCTGTGTAGCAGATACGGGGAGGTGGGCTGGCCAGTTACAACCTAGAGGGATGTTTTCTGTTTATAGAGGTTTCAGGGTTAATGGGTCCCAGCAACTTTTTGATTCATTAACCCTTTCACATGTGCCTTTAGGTCATTTAAAGATACGCATATATTGGCATAACTAACAATAATGTCACTTTAGGATATTTTCTACGTTAGATTTTATATATTCATATGAAAGTAAAGCCATATAAAATATGTAAATATGCTCATAAAGTTGATCTGTGGATAAGACAGGGGAATGGAGGCTTTCATTTATGTCTGTGACCAGCTGTGAGAAATAAGGAACAAAATGTTTTCCCACATTTGAAAAGGAACTGTACAGAGATGAAGATGTTACTGAAATGGCTGTTTGGTATCAATTCTGCCATAATTGTGCAGGAAATTATAGCAGTAGAAATCATTCCAAGAGCAAGAAGGGACTTAAAAATACTGTGTGGAAGAAAACCCCAGGACCTTCCTACCCTATCCTTCTCAGGGTAGGTCTAAGCCAGCATGCAAAAGGCAAACTCAGCAATACACCGCTACTCACTTCCCAGTAGAAAACAGAACTGGCTTTTTCATTATCAAGTCATATTTTTAATAGCTGTTAAACTGGACATTTTGAAAATAGCCATGTTGCTTGACGACACAATTGTGTCAAGTGGTCTTCAGTGACATCTCAGTGAGAATGGGGGATGTCTCAGTATATGTGGGATCCTGTGTGTGAATGCTTGTGGAGATAGCAAGATGGCCTCTGTGAGACTCATACTGCTCTGATGTTTTAGGTTACAAGTCAACAGGACACTCCTCCTGCCTCGGCCTCTTCCATTCATTCCTCACAGGCTAAGCTCTTTCCTTCTGACAGTTGTTTATGACACAGAGACAAAATAAAAATGGTATTTTTTCCTGTGGAGGCTTATGTCCTGGGGAGCTATTCTAAAAATCTTGATCTGTTTGTGAAGTATCTTTTGGATTTGAGACAGTACCGAGGAGGTGTTTTGGGAACATGGTGGCAGGTTTTCATAGTATTCAATAAATCTTTTGAATATCATGTTTTCTAGTGGAATATATTTTGCTATTTATTGCAATTTTAATGAATGCCTTTTGACATTTTTGACACCTAAGGATGAGGCACGAAGAGATGCATGACAGCACTCAGGAGACAGGATGGAGTTCCAGAGAAAACAAAGGACAAAGTAGCAATATGCCTTTTCTCCTGAGGCTTTGGGAAAGATTCGGGGATAGAAACCTTCCCTGGAGGCTTATTCGTCATAAATGGCACCTTTGGCCACCCATTGCTATAAGAGGTGAGAGAAATGTGCTAAGACATAAATTATCTCAATTTTCCAGACTCTATACAGAGTTAAACAAGAAAGAATTGGCTTCTGAATAGCTCTGGAATACTCACTGTGTCGGCTAGGTGTCAGAACTTCATACCATTATGTCTCCACGAGGCCATTTGACTTAGCAGACTTCACAATGTATAAAAATAAAGAAAAAATAATAAATTTGTCTCAAATGGGAATAATTACTCCTTTTCCTTTTCTTTTTTCCCTTTCTCGTTCTTTCCTTTCTTCCTCCCTTTCTTTCTTTCCTTCCTCCCTCCCTTCCTCCCTTTCCTTCCTTCCTTTCTCTTTCTTTCTTTCTTTCCTTCTTTCCTTCTTTCTTTCTTTCTTTCTTTCTTTCTTTCTTTCTTTCTTTCCTTCCTTCCTTCCTTCCTTCCTTCCTTCCTTCCTTCCTTCCTTCCTTCCTTCCTTCCTTCTTTCTTTCTTTCTTTCTTTCTTTCTTTCTTTCTTTCTTTCTTTCTTTCTTTCTTCTTTCTTTCTTTCTTTCTTTTTGAGGTGGTATTTCACTCTACTCCAGACTGACCTGAAATTCTCTATTTAAATCAGGCTGGCCTTGAACTCACAGACATCATCTTACATCAGTCTCTCAAGCGCTAGTATTACTGACATGGGCCACTATATCTGGCTTCAAATAGAAATAAATCTTGCTTAAAAGACAAGACCTATAGACATGTATACAACCTGTAATCCTTAGTATACCTGAAGATGTGTCATAAAGATGGTTGACATTTGTTATAGGCACAATAGTTAGCAGCTTGAGAAAACATGGTAATAACATGTACTTTAGGCTGAGTAGTAAAGCTACTGACACCATGTTTGTTTGCAGAGTAATGGAAGGATATTACACAGGAATTAGCTTATGTCTGACTCTGAATGCAGAAATAAGAGTTAAAATATGCTGCCCTAATGGTGGGCTATGGAATAGTAAGGTGGCCAGGGATGATCTTATGTAAAGAAACATTAGACAAAGAACAGACAAGAGGAGAGCCAGTCACATGGGAGTCTAATGAAAGAACATCCTGTGTACTCAAATGAAAGGCACTTTCACAGCAGAACTCTTATATAGATATACGCACAGAGTGTCATGGTGGCTTAAAATATTGTCATCTTGGGGTTTTGAAGACTGTAAACATGTGAACTAGATGAACAATACATTAAGAGCCTCACATGCAGAAAAATCAGAGATGCTTTAACATCTGAAGTATGCTAATATGAATTATATAATTATAATTATATAGTTATTATATAGTTATTATAATAATTATATATTTTATATTATAATAGTTATAAATGAATTTACCAAACACCTTTAATCTTTACCCACACTCCTAAGAATGAACGTTATTCGATAGTGGAAGTAAAAGGGGCTGAAGAAGATGTGATTACAGGCCTGCAACTCCAAGCCCAGCTTCAATAATATTTTATAAAAAGATTTTTTTTCAGCCATACATAGGCACAGTAATAGAATCCCTGGACTCTGGAACCTAAGGCAAGAGGATTGCTGGAAGTTCAAGGTCAACTTAGTCTACATAGCGAATTCCATGCTGACCATGGGTACAGCATGATCTGGTCTCAAAGCAAAAAAAAAAGTTAATTAAGCAATAAAAGTAAAATTAAATGGCTTATTTCTCTATCTTTAGTCTATGCCCTCATTTCTCACGGACTTACCTTCCTGTGGCTTTCCATGGTCTGCACAAGCCTAAAAGTACTGACCTACAAGAATACCATCTCCCCTGGCCTTGTAATAAGTTGTAATAAATTAAATCTAATGGGCTGACAATAAACATATATTTTATTCGCCTTTCAAAGGGAGTTGACATTATTGATAATTTCCTTTATTGAAAGCCTTCACCTTCCCAGCTTCTAGGAAACCTCTTTACTTTCTGTCCTCCAGGCGATTTTTCTCAGCCATTCCCTCACCCTGTGTGTGGGTAACTATTCAAGTTAAGGGCCTCAACTCTCTCCTTCCCCACTATCTTCCTGGATCACATCACAATTCCTATTGCTTACAGTCTTCTATAAATTGATTTCTATGTCTGTCTCTCACACTACTGTTTATTCTTCATTATTTGACACTTTCAACTTGTGTTCCACTCACAAACTCAGCATAATCTAAACTGAACTTGTTTGACCCATTTTTGGGTCCCCTCCACGATGCAGTGGCTGTGAGTTTGCTTTTCAATAAAACTTTGCTTGCAGTCCTTAAAAAAATTGAGCTCAAAATTTCCCAGTAACCTGCCTGCCCTGATATCCCTTATACCGCCTTCCACACATGCAACCATTCTAAAAAGCTAGGTCGTATCTTTAATCTCTCCTTTTCCCCTGATGAAGTTTTCAGTTATTATGTATGAACTTGTTTTTTAATTCTCTGAACATGATCACTTCTATCGATTTCCCCTGCTAATATTTTGACTTGGGCCACTTCCAATTTGACTAATTTCTGAGATTTTCACTTCCAAACGAATTATGTTTTCTTGTTAAAGAGATCTTTTAAAAAAATATCTATTTGTCCCTCTCCCTGTTATTTGAATTCAGAACTTCAGGTGAGTTTGGGGTTTTCCTATGATCTGAACTTGGGTCCTGAGTGGTAGAAGTGAAGCTGAGTGAGTTCATCTTTGGCGGTGATGCAGCTCAGGCCCATGAGAAGCAAAGGCATCTTGGGGAATTTCCCCTGCATATAGCAATGCAGGCATCCACACTAGACTGTGTGCCTATCTATAATGAAAATGCAGCATCCATTCAGTTTGAAAACAAGGAAAAAGGAGGCTCTGACCTGCAGATTTTAGAGCAAAAGTATGGAAAGAATCCAGGACCAGATACCACAGCTGCGCATGGACCAAGCCCTGAGATCCTAACTTTTTGAGATCATAAATTCCTTAGTATTTAATATGTTTGAGGGTTTCGTTCCTGCTAATCGAAGTGAAAACTATTTTAATGCCATTTAAAGCATTTTTCAGCCTCGATCCATATTTTCATACCCAGCCTTACAACACTAACCAGCCTGTCTGCACAAAAGTGAACTCCTTACCTCTTTTCTCATTGCCTGAGGATAATGCTCAAACTTCTGTAGTGATAGGGGGTCTTTTATTACCAAAAATCACCTTAGCTTTCCTAATCTATCTCTAGCATTTTTACCCAACTGCTTGGGTTCAAGCTTGAAAAACAACTTTCACTTTCTGAAATGTCCTAGACTCTCAGTTTTTACCCTACTACTTTGGTTCCCCTAGCCTTCTCTTCCTGCCTAGCAGGATCAAGCCTTCTTGACTCACACATTACCTTTTTTTGGAAATCTCCCATAATTGCTCAAGAATCTTTATCCTGCTTCCAGAGGATGTAGGACATTGTGGGGCTCAGCACACTGAAATGTGGCCAGACTAGTGATTAAATGATTACACAGTCAGACAGCCTGGGTACAAGCCTGTCCTCTTACAAGCTTACAAGCTGAAGAACTATACAAGCTATAGATTGCGCCTTACTGTACCTGCTGCATCAGTACAGAGGTAATGATTGTGCACCAATGATACAATTGCAGTGACTGAGGAGATTCACATATATGGTGCATATCACACACACACGTGTTTGATGCATGGGGGACATGTTTTGCTCATTGTTATGACTGTACCTCTGGGATTTGCTTTGTGTGATAATCTGTAAATTGCATGCTGTCAAGGGTGAGTTGTTCACTGCATTTTTGTATTTTTTCCATGGGTATTTGAAAATACATTTGAGAAAATGAAGAACTTGTTTGAAATAAATGAAAAGACCATATTCTGGCCTCCCTTGTTCACTGTTCATTGCCTCCGTTATGGAGGCAAAGCCATACCCTGGATTTTAGTAATAAAAGAGAAAAACTTCATTTTTATTTCTATCCTAGTGATAGTAAGAAAAATGTTTCTCAATAAAATAAACAAGGTTTGATGAAGGACTAAGAACCATATTCTCAGCCTGAAACAGAATTCCTTCAAAAACAATACAGAAAAATACTTGATTTATGACTAAAAAAACACTTTGCTAGTACCTTTTTAAGAAATATACACAAATATCATATTATGAACCCCCCAAATAGTTTTGATTAAGTGATTTTTCCATGTGTATTAATTAGGTATTAGAGGATAAAAATCCTTAAAACTGAATCTCTTTATGATATTAGTAATAATTTGTTTCTTTGGTACACCCTAAAGTAATAATCAAGAAGATTTTGAAGCCAATTATGTTCATATATAATTTTGACTTCATGCTGATGTATCTTCTTTAATCAAAGGTATTTTGGACTTGTCTTTGTTTTACCTGTAGTTACCGGAAATGATGCTGTTTGGAGACCCTTCCTAGGACCCCCGTGCCCACTCCCTTAGTTTGGTAATCAATGCTGGGCAAGCTATTGAGAGGCCTGAGAGTGTTTCTAATGAGACCATTTAAGGATAAGTTCTCACCTAGTGAATGGGGAGTTTTAAAGGCAGCTGCAAACATTGGGTAGATAGAAAGGTTAGCTTTATCCTCTCTTAATCATGAAATGCTTTGATTTCTTAAACATATCAGAATCTAAAACATCATCTCTTAATCAGTGTTAACCCTTAGCATCTGCATGGAGATTAGGATGACTGTGGCTATAATTATAAGCATATTTCAGATGTGCTAGGAGAGTGGCTGATTTCAAACACATTCAACTCAAAAAAAAATGAAAGAAAACTGATTTGGCTTTTTTTGAACACATGCAAAGTTTTTTTTAAAAAACAGTATTTATTCATTTGTAAGCAAAGAGAGATAGGAGAGAGGGTCGTTAGGCACTGCAGGCAAGCACCTCAACCACTGAGCCATCTCTCCCGCCCACACATACATAATTTTTAAAACAATAAACTTTTACTTTGGAAATCATTTTTGTGACATAAATCTTGCAAAATTAGTGCAGCGTCCCCATGTACAGTTTGCTCTGCTTTCTTTCATTAATATTTGCCAATTTTAACACTTTTGTTAAAATTAACAAATTCTCATTGACACAGAGCTTTCCCTAAGCTAAGACTTTATTTGAATTTCACCTATTTCTTTAAAACTAATGTTCTTTTTCTATTATAGCATCCACTTCAAGATGCCATGTTGTATGTGCCCATCACGTCTCCTTAGTAGCCTCTGATTTGTGGTACATTATTAGTCTTTCATTTGTTTTCTATAACCTTAAATCTTTATAGAATACCCCTGAATCTGGAGTTGTCTGCTGTAAAAATGTCATTCGTACGCTATTTTTAGAACACGGATGCTAACTGCAATTAATTTTTAAGAGAATTTTGTTACTAAAACTGCTTGTTACTATTGAATAATTTGCATTACCATTGATAACTTTCTCCTCAGTTCTCACAATGACCCTGAAGCTCAGACATGCATGCTTGCCATACTGTGGTACTGTGAACAGGGTGATTTCTCCTACTTTGCAAATAACAAGTAGTGAAGGTAGTTAAACATATATCAGTGATTTCATTTCACAAACATCAGTGATTACAGAATATCTTTTCTACAGTGGGTCATTTCCTACATTTAGTTTGCATCATGGCACTGACAGTTGCTACCCGTGATCTTGGACACAATGTTACTGATGGTTCATAAACCATGAATCTCTGATGATCACCACCTCACCCCAAGATGGTGTGCATCCACTCAGTGTTCAGACAGAAGGAAAGCTCACTTCTAGGGTCTACTTCAACTAAAGTACTAAAACACAGAACCTGGACTTAAACACTATGCATTGTCAAGTACATTGCTATTTTAAACAACTGCTCAGTTTCTCTCAGGACAACTTGTATAGCAACAGTAATCTGGAAGCCATATCAGAGGGGAGGGATGTGAGTAGCAATGAAAGAGAGAAATTCACATATGGTCAGAAAGTCTAGAGATGATGCCTATTTTCCTGAGCGCTTTAGTATAATCCACCACATGCTAACAAGGTAGTGGATTCAAAAATATTATATCTTGATATTATGGTTATGTATTATATCTTATATTATGGTTTATTATCACTACTATTTTTACTATTATAGGAAATCTTCAAATAATTTGACTGGTCACTCTTCTAATTCGGCCACTTTGTGTTATTCACTTTTAAAGGTGTCATTAGCCCTGCTGTGTGTTCTATGATGCTCAATGAAAAAGGGACTCGAGTTTATTTTAAACGTGTCAGCATATTATGCAACATTGATAAATTGAAGATATTGAACATGATTCTTGCTCTAAAAATGAAATCTAAGGTTCTTTTGCTTTTCAATCCTAGTTAAATTGTGAGACAATATAGTTAAATGGTTTTTAAATATGGTTTGCAATTTCTTTCAAAAACTCAAAATTAGCATTTTTAATTAATATGATGCATTTATTTTAATAACTTAACTAATTGAAATATGAGTTTTGTTGATTAATCAATAATAGTTCATGTTCTAGTGATATGTATTGTTTGAGGACTTCCTTCCCCATGCATACACTGCAACATCTGTATTTTACCTTATAAAAAAGTATCAGATGTTATAAACTATATTGCTGAAATTCCCACTTCATTGTTAAGATTAGTCATTTCCCATATCTATGCTCATCCTTATTTTTCAAAGTTATTATTGATCAAACAACATATGAATTCCATCTAACTAATATATTTAATGATCAAAACCAGTAATGTCTATGATGTTTCTATGATTTTTAAGTAGAGATTAGCTATAATGTTTTGTAGTCATCTTTGGTTGACTGTATTTCTCAGTACTAGATACCTTATGAAATAGTAATTGCATTTTTTTCAGTATGCTATTACTTTATGCATGGAAAACATTTACATCTTAAAGAACAGGTGATTTCATACTGAAGGAGGTATAGACTATGAAGCTATATTTATTATTGGAAAGCATCACTAAGCTTTTTCCCGCAAGTTGACTTTTAGCTCTTTACCTACACTTAGCTTTCATTTTTTCAAAAGACATGGGTCTGGAATGTTGTCTTCTTTCTCTAGGTTTGGGAGTTTCCTGCTATAACTTCACTAACTCATTTGTTTATTCCTTTTGTTTTTGTCTCGGCACCTTCCCTCAGTCACACAGACTATGAAGTTTGATCTCTTAAATATATTCCAGGCTTCTTAGAAGTATTGGTCATGTTAATTATTTTTTCTTTATAAATGTCTTGGTGCATTATTGAACAATTTTGTCCACCACCCTTGAAATTTTTTCTTCTGCATGGTCTTTTCTGTTGGTGATGCCCTGATGTTGTCTTTGTCTCTTTCATCTTCAGAATTCCTGTTTGGTTCTTTTCCATTGCTTTTATTTCCATGAAGTTTCCCGCCATATTTTTGGCTTTCTACTCCAGTTTACTATTTCATTCACTTTGGAGACTATCTTGTCAGGCTCTTGAAAACATTTCCTTAGTTTGTGCATCTGTTTCTTTGAATCTTCTAGATGGTCTTTGAGTCCATGAATTCTTGCTCAGCATTTTCAGCTATCATGGATACTTTGGTTTTCATGATAGGGAAATGAGAGGTTTCACAAGAAATATCCCCAATAATTAATAAAATAGAACTAAAAGAAATCAAAATACTTTGCACAGGAATCTATTGTCAGAGTGGACAGCCTACAGATCGAAGAAAATCTTTGCCAGCTATCCTTCAGCTATCAAATAGAATATTTAGAACATATTTAGAACT
>PVHP010008082.1:0-54457 GCA_004024765.1 Zapus hudsonius | reverse complement strand
ACTTCCCTGAGGCCCTCCTCCTTGGTGCTCACTGTGGGGTAACCAGGGCCTCTGTCAGGAGAGACTGACTTTTTTGCCAGCTCCAGCAGAGATGTCTTGGTGGTGCTTGATTGCTTGCAGTGAGCCAAAGGTCTGGTTCCAGTTTTGCCCTGACACTAAGGTGTTTTGATTGACAAGTCTAGGCTATAGTCTTGCTCTATTACACTGTAGTGGGTACCATGATTGCTATTCTTTGAGGAGCAAATCCAGTAATTTCTGAAGGCTCTGGTATCACATAAAATTTATAGTAAATAACTGGTATGCTTTTCTCTTGTAAATCTGTCTTGTCTGTCAGAGTGCCTCAGTCATGACCTGAGTGATGAGTGAGGAAAAGCCTCTTGTTTTGTTTTTTAAGGAAGGGTCTCGCTCCAGCCCAGGCTGACCTGGAATGCTCAGGATGGCCTAAATTCACAGCGATCCTCCTACCTCTGCCTCCCAAGTGCTGAGATTAAAGGCATGAGGCACCACACCTGGCTGTAGCAGTCTTTTTCTCTGCTGCATAACTGACTTTCCATGCATTTCTTCACCTCTGTCAGAACCTTCTATGGGACGTGGTCTCAAAGCCTCCCTGGGTTCCTGCTGGCTGATGAAATCATTACCTGCTTCATCAAGCCGCTGCCTTACCAGATACGGTCAAGTGTCATCTTTGTGCTACACCAAGGACCAGTAACCCAGTAACTTGTTTCAAGTACTTTGTTGTCTCCATCATCATAGCCAGTGATGTGCTGGCAAAGGTCGGAGCCAGCACTGGCTGGTTGTGAACAACTCTTCCCAGCTCTGCCTTTAGCAAAGGAGTGTTGGCACCTAAGTTGGTCATGACAGGACATTACTGGCATAGGGGAGTCAGTGCTGCAAATCAGAGTTCTCTGCGACACGCCACCACTCCCACAGTGGGGTGCTAACACCAACGGTTGCTCAGTAGCAGCTTGCTTCATCCAGGATGTCTGTGGGCATGAAGGCATATGCAGGGCAGTTTTATTAGTAGGTGCAGATCCCAGACCCCAGGTGTGGTCCACGTGGCTTTCTCTGCATACAGTTCTCTCCCTTCACAGACCTGTTCATTCTCGTCTTTGTGGTCTCAGCTTAAATGTCACCGTCTCACAGACACCTTCCCAAACTACCCTTCCCAAAGTTCTGCTCTCCTTTTCCTCCAATTTTCCCTCATATTGTTAACTTGTAAATTCAATTTCCATATTTATTTTACTTCCTTTTAAAAGTCTATCTTTCCTTTTAAAAATATTTTAATTATTTATTTGAGAAAGTGAGATGAAGAGAGGGGGGGGGAGGGAAAGAATGGGTGCACCAGGGCCTCCAGTCATTGCAAACAAATTCCAGACGCATGTGCTACCTAGTGCATCTGGCTTTATGCAGGTACTGGGGAATTGAACTCAGGTCCTTCTGCTTTATAGGCAAGTGCCTTAACCATTGAGCCATTTCTCCAACCCAAAAGTCTGATAAGATTGGAAGAGGAATGAAAAGAAGCCTTGCCCAAATATGCCACATTGGTATAAGAATTATTCTAACCTGCAGACAAGTGAATCAAGAAATATAAGAAGTGTTTGTCTTCCTAAACGTAGTCCCTAAGTCTCCCCTTGAGGAAGGTGGTTCTCCTGTGCCAAGACCAAAGAGTGACTCATCACTAAAGGCAGGGGTTGAAACCAAGATGAGTTTGCATAAAATGATAAAGCAGCCCTTGCCTCTGTCAATGTCATCACGGCCCCTAAATCACTTCACCACAGTTTGTCATCCCTTAAAGCCTCCACCCTCTTCCCTTGGTCAAAACGGCATCTTTGCCCCAGAGTCTAACCTTTGCTTTGACTTCCCTTCCTTTTCTGTAAACTCTCAGTGATAGAAATATTAATAAAACTTGTTTCTCTTTTCTGCTCATAATCTTTTTGTTAGCTTTATTCACAGGCCCCCAAGAAACTGAACAGGGTCCTGAAAAAGTTGAAATCAACAAGCTTTTATTAGATGCCCATAGGCCAAGGTTTTTGCAGCATTGGAGCTGAGTATTATGGGGGTAGTTAAAAGTATGTGAAAGATACATTTGAGGGGAAGAAAGGCAAGTTGTTGGTGAAATTGGCAAGGAGGAGAGGAAGATTGTAATCCATCAACAGCTACAGTTGATCATCCCATTGATTGCTTTGTGGCTCGCCTGTCTGCTCTCTTCTTCCAGGGTGTGTTCTATGGGGCACAGTGGGAAATCAGTGGAGGGAGAGGCAGGCTTTGAGAGTGGGTGCATGGTGGGAGTGGGGAGGGACAGCTGCCTGGACAGAGGGTGTTTGAGGGTGAGCAGATGTTTCCTTCCACGGGAGCCCCTGGGAAAGAGTTTCCACACCCTGCCCTTACTTTCTGCCCAGGAAGTTGCCCTTACCCAATCCCATGGGGGCGCCACTGAGAAGACCCTTGTCTCTAATTCCACTAAGAAATCTCAAGAGACTTCTGACTCTCACCTAAGTTAGCACTTCTCCTCTCCACCCCCATTCTGCAGCATCTGAAAACAAATTGTCAGTATCTCTCTTCTGCTTTGGCTGTGTGGGCAGAGCTCCCTCCCTCAGCCCAGGTGGCTAGACTTGGAAGTCCATGAAGACCTGCAACACCTTGTTCTGGTTCTGGTTCTGCTCTTGGTGCTACTCACCTTCAAAGCAGAAGCATTTCAGTGGCTCTACTCACCTTATAGGCTTGTTTGTCTTTTAAAAATCTTTTGCATCTTGTAAATAGGAAGAGGATTATTAGGTGGGGGAGGGCCCAGTATGAAGAGGAGGAAGGAGTAAGGGGAGGAAAATATGCACAAAGAACCACATTACACATGAATGAAAATGTCACAATGAAGTCCATTATTTTTGCATTGGTACCAAAAAGTTAACTTTAAAAATGAATATTTCTTTTTTTAAAGTTTTTTAAAAAATATTTTATTTAATCATTTTCAAGCAGAGATACAAAGAGAGAGAGAGCACACCAGGGCCACCACCTGTGGGTCTGGTTTATGTGAGTACTGGGGAATTGAACCCGGGGCCTTAGGCACTGGAGGCAAGTGCCTTAACCGCTGAGCCATCTCTCCAGCCCTAAAAATGAGTGTTTCTATAGGCAGTTTTCATAGTGGAAAAAAACTCTAAAATTACATATGAAACACTTACTTTGTCAGGCACTTGGGAAACCATCTCTAGAATCCTCCAGGTCTCCTAGTACAGGCCTATGATTCCAGCTCATCAGGAGGCTGAGGTAGAAGGATCCCAAGTTCAAAGCCATCCTGGACAGTTTAGTGAGACCTTGTTTCAAAAAGAAAAAACAAAACAAACACACAAACAAGAAGCCAGAAAACATGCTGGGAGATTGCTCAACAGTTAAAGGTGCTTGCTTGCATCCTCTGCAATTCCCTAATGGCCTCTCAAGGGCAGACACACAGTATGACACAGGCATCTGGAGTTCGTTTGCAGTGGCAAGAGGCCCTGAGTTGCCCATTCTTTCTTTCTCAAATAAATAAGTAAAACATTTTTTTAAAAAATTAAACAAAAGAGAGAAAAGGAGCTGGAAATGTGCTTGCCTATCATGTGGAGAGTTTCACTCTCCAGTACCGAAAATAAAACAAAATAAACAAAAAGCCAGCCATTGGAATCCACCTAATGGCCCTAAAGGCACACTCTCTAATCCTATTTAAGTGAATTGTTCTGTAGTAAATGACTAGCGCTGGATTTGCTCCTGGTGCCAGCATTCTGTGCTGGCAGGTGCCTGGTGCTTTGATCCAGGTCTGCAGGAAACGCATGATTTGTAAGAACAGTATTACAAGGCTCTGGAAGCCAGGAGTCTCCCGGGGCAGGCATGCGGGGCTGCTGCAAGGCTGATGCCAGACTGCTTGTGGTGGGTCCACCGTTGCTGGGTTGGTAGCATGCAGAGGCCAACAATTTGTCTCATATCTGGGCTCTTGAGACTGCTTCCCCAGACTCCCAGATCAGGTGAAGAGATAGATGCACACTGTTCTGTTTCCTAGGATAATAACATTTGAAACCTTCTGTGGAGGAATTCTTTCAAGTCTTTAAAGGACCTGTATAGTAAATAGCTCTTGCTTTTGGTTTTAGGGGTATTCTTTGTGTCAAAAAAATTCTCAGGGAAGTATGAAAGGAAACTCAAAGTTCAGATCTGATTCCCAAAGAGCTCTTTGAAATTTCAGTCCCTCTATTTGTAGACAGACTGATTGCCATGTCCCTGAAGGCTTTGTCTTTACAGACCTGTGTCTCTTGTGCTTCTGCCCTTGTGCTCTGGGCATGACTCTGTGGTTCTCAGTGCTGTATTGGCACCAACACATCCACCATTTTTTTTTCTTTTTTTGGTTTTTTGAAGTAGAATCTCGCTCTAGCCCAGACCGACCTGGAATTCACTATGTAGTATCCTGGTGGCCTGAACTCATGGTGATCCTCCTATCTCTGCCTCCCGAGTGCTGGGATGAAAGGCATGTGCCACCATGCATGGTGTATCAACACTGTTTTTGCAAGCTTCACATTGATTTCACAAGCAAGGGAATGAAGGCAACAATATTCATGACCTCCCAGGTGCTGGTGCCGCTGCATTCATGACCTCCCAACAGATGCTGCAGCATTCATGACCTCGCAGCTGCTGCTGCATTCATGACCTCCCAGGTGCTGCTGTTGCATTCATGACCCCCCCAGCAGCTGATGCATTCATGACCCCCCCAGCAGCTGCTGCTGCATTCATGACCTCCCAGGTGCTGCTGTTGCATTCATGACCTCCCAGGTGCTGCTGCATTCATGACCCCTCAGCTGCTGCTGTTGCATTCATGACCTCACAGGTGCTGCTGCATTCATGACCTCGCAGGTGCTGCTGCCTTCATGACCTCCCAGGTGCTGCTGCATTCATGACACCCCAGCTGCCGCTGTTGCATTCATGACCCCCCAGCTGCTGCTGATGCATTCATGAATTCATGACCTCTCAGCAGCTGATGCTGATGTATTCATGACCCCCCAGCTGCCTCTAGTTATCTGCACAAGACTTTCACAATATTGTGCTCATCCACATTTTCTCATGGATGATGAAATAAGATTAAAAAAAAGACATCCAAATAGAAGAGGAGCTATTTGGAAAGAAGGGATTCAATGGAGGAATTCATTGGGGGGGGGATGGGACAAAAGAAAGTAATAGGATGAAATTATGATCAAAATACCTTAATTACATATATGAAAATTGTCAAGAAAAAAAGTTAAAAATGGGTATTAAAGGGGCTAAAGACAGCCCAAGACAATTTGGTTTTGGATTTGCAGTATTCTAACTGTCTACAATCATAGAGTTCTGATCAGTAAACCAGGCCTGTGGAATCTTTGACATAGGTGTGGTTTTTATTTCCCAGGGCACTTCAGTTTGCATGAACATCCACGTGCGTTCAGGAAAAGCTAGTCTGGGCCCTGGGAGATGTTTGTAGACATGGAGGTATCCACTACACCTCTCTTCTCAGCCTTGTTCCAGTCGTTGCTCCTGAGCTAGGTGTTTCACTTTATGTTTCCCTGGTGTTGCAGCTACTGTCACACAAGAGTTGGGGGGGTGATTGGTAGCTAAGTGGGGAGAAGGTCCCTGTGTCTGTTTGATCGACCCCTCTGCATGATGGGGGACAGAACATGCTTTCCCTATCAGAGCACTGGCAACTCTCTGACTAAACAGAACCTGAAAATTTGAATCTTAGAAAACCAAGCTTGAGTCCAGATGGCTCCATGCACAGTGATCTCTCTCTCTCTCTCTCTGATGTGAAAATGCTCTCCTTACACTGGTCACACAGCCTCTCTAACATTTTCCCTTCCATTGCATCCTGCATGTGCCCACAGACTTCATGCAATTAAATTTCTAGCCAGCAGCCCCCAATTTGCATGAACACGCCTGGCCTGGAAGTAGAGATGCTCAGGTAGGTCCAGGTTAGAGGTAATGGAGCACCCACATTAAGTTTATATCCTAAAACATAGACAGATTTCTTTAAAATTCAATCTCTGTTGAGGAAATCTGCTGTTTTGGTATTCATGACCCTCTCCTCACCCTGCCAAGGGACTGAGGCAAGTTTGAGATATTAAATTAAAATTTGAAACCTGTGGGGGCTGGAGAGATGGCTCAGCAGTTAAAGAAAGGCCAGAGTTCAATTTCCCAGTACCCACATAAAGCCAGATGCACATGGTGGTGCATGTGTCTGGAGTTCCTCTGCAGTGGCTGGAGGTCCTAGCACGCCCATTCTCTCTCTTTCTATCTGCTTCTCTCTCGCTCTCATTCTCTCTGAATTAAATAAAATAAATAAATAAAAATTAAAAACCTGTCTACAAAAAACGAAGTTAAAAATAAAATCCTGTCTGCAGACTACATGTACTATATTGGCTATATTGAATAGTTTCTTTAGTAGGATCAGCCCAAGCTCCACAGGAGGGATGTGGGTGCTGGGGCTCTGATTTGGGTGCACCTCTTACAAGCCCTCACCCGGACTCCTTTCCCTCTGCTTTCTGACTCCCTGTCTGTTTCCTCTCCCATCACTCCTGCTCTCCTCTGTGTCTTCTGGAGTCTTGTTGAAACTGCTGGGTTTCCTCCTCCTCTTCTTTAGCTTCTCACTTTCACTGCACAGGAATCGTAGGCAGTCACTGTAGCTCTTGAGCTGGAAGCTGGCCTGGTGGGTATAGAGAGGAGAGGAGACCTCAACTTGATCTGAGGTGGAGCGTGTACTCTCAGAATCAAACTGACGGGGAGTGGTCGGGGCTCTGAGCTGTTCCTGCAGGGGTGATGGAAGCCCCCCTCCACCTCCACAGATCCTGATAAAATGAACTGACAGTCATCAGATTAATAGAAGTCATACACATTTATTTACACTCATGAAGAATCACAGGTCAGCAGGCATCTAGGAGCCCAAAAGTGGCCAATGCTTACCCTTCTTTACAAAGGAAAGACAAGTGGGAAATATTGGCAGTTTTGAAGGGTGGTAAATGATTTTGAAGGAAAGTGAATGGGTCTACAGTACGCATAGGCAATAATTTGTAAATGATTGTCTTTGGAAGTTGAGTGACTCAGGACAGACAACAGCCAATAGCAAAGTCTATCCAGATGTGACGACATTCTTTAATCTCCCTACACTATGAGTTGAGAAACTTTAGGTGATTTATCTTTCTCTTTGGTGGGTCCTGTCTTTAAGAAGAGAAAACTTTTAGTATTTGCTGATGTCCAAAGGTCTTCATCTACGACAGCCAGCTTAGGAGGGTACGGGGTTCAGTGGTGATATTTTCTGCACAGCATCCATGGCATCAATATCAATGGCCTTGCTCTATCTCAGGCTCAAATCACATCTATGTGAAGCTAGTAATGGTGGCCAACTTGAAGAGAACAAGCCAATGACATTTGTTCAGAAGTGGCTGTAGAGAGTGCTTCAACACTTGCATTTTGGGAGATCCAGAGGCAGGCAGGAAGGGAAGGCTCCAGATGAGACCTGATTGGAGGCTGTTGGCACAGAGAAGCCATAGGTAGGTGAGTGGAGGCACCGTTTCCTATGGATTGTTCATCTAGGAGTTTGTACTTGGCTCTTCAGGATGGCAGAATATACCTCTTTAGTATATGGATTATTTTGAGCCAAATACTATTGAGAACCAGCAAATTTTGGGAAAAGCTCTTGTAAGGAGGCACAGGTCTTCCTTTTATAAAGGTCAGTTATGGGAAGAAATGACAGTGGAGTGTTCAGCACTGGGACATCTCTATCACACCTCTGGAGGTTCAGGGACTATTGTGGAAGAGGTGGTGGAAACATTGTAAGAGCCAAAGGCAGGGTAGGACTGCTGACAGTGCCATCTTGATATTCATGACTTCACAATGCCTGATACTAATTACACATGACATTCAGAATAGGAGGAAAAGATGATGTCATCAAAACAAAATAGAGACTATAATTGAGAGGGGGAGGAAGTATGATGGACGGTGGGGGGAGTTATGGTTTATTGTCTATAATTATGGAAACTGCCACTACAAAGTTAAAAAAATAAAATGGAAAAAGGTAATTTATATTCAGTTTATATTTATTTATTTATATTTATATATATTTATTTATATTCAATTTATATTTATGTTCCCTCTCTCCTACCATAATGAGGACTCTCAACACTTATCAATAAATAAAAAAATCTCAGGCTCAAACTGCATGGCAAATGTATTTAACTAATCATTGCCATTATATATATCTTAGCCATGCTCACATAATTCCCCCAATGATGGCACCCTTGGCTTGTTCAGTGTTTAAATTGAAGGGGTTTGAGAGAGAATTAGTTGCATGAAGGGCTTTCTAACCATCCTTAAGGCAGGTTATAAGACCTTGCATTGGTTACTTTTTCATTGCTGGGACAAAATACCCAGCTGGAAGCAGCTTAGGGAAGGAAAAGGGCTCATTTCAGTTCACAATTTCAAAAGGAAGTGTCTATCATGGTTGAGAAAGCATGGCAGGAGCAGAAAGCTGATGTCACATTGTCACCTCAGCAGGGAGGAAGCAGAGCAGAGCACTGAACTTTCTCTCCTCATACAGTCCACAACCTCTGCCCATGGAATGGTGGCCCCCACAGTGAAGGTGGGTCTGCCCACCTGAAGTAACCTAATCTGAATGGTCCCTCAGAGACATGTACAGAGGCTAGCCTAATCTACACAATCCCTTCCAGGTGATTCTGGGTCCCATCAGTTGACAATCGCTATAACCATCACAGACATCTAATGAGAGGCACCCTCCATATATCAAGTACAGTCAGTATCTTTCTCCCCCAAGTGCACAAAGAAGAACTCAGCCAACAGAATTCACCAAATTCTTCCAGATTACCTTCTTTATCAATACTATTTCTTTACCCTATTGTCCTTCTCTGCGACTCTCATTCTTTATCAAATCTGCTACTTAAAAAAACACTCCGACTTAATGTTGCTTCAGTTCTTCACTTCCTTAGGAAAGCATCTGAGTTACATAAACCATATGAAATCAATTCATATGCCTTTTACTTGTTAATGTCTTTAGTTTATAAGGGCCCCAGCCAACAAATCTAAGATAGTTAGAAGGAAAATATATTTTCTTCAATTAACTTGTTTTTCTCCCAGAAGCTCCAACCTTCATTGTCCTTTGTCTTAAATCTAATGGTTATAGTGAATGTGTGTTCATGAATGAGCATTCACAAGTGTGCACGTATGAATACCAGAAGACAACTTTCCTCCCTTTGTTATGGTCGGGGGTTTGTCACAGCTGTAAAAACATTAATACAATGCAAACATTGCACAATGTACCATTTTAGCATAAATCATTAAGTTCATTCCCATAATGTATGCAGCCATTGCTAGGATTTTTATCACCATTCCAAAAGGAGACCTATACTCATTAGCTGTCGTTCCATTCTCTTCTTTCTTCTCCATTGTGTAGGGGAGGTAAAATACCTTTCCCTTACCTTTCTCTATGATTCAGGCCCCAACATAAAACACACATTAGCAAGAGGAATGTATACAAATGCAGGTAAGTTTCACCTGGCATAAGAGCCTTCTTGCAAATGAAGATCCAAAGGAAAAGTTATCCTGATTATTTTCATGCTAGGTATGAGGGAGACTGGATACTCATGCAGAAATGTGACAGGGTTAGAGGGAGACCCTACTTTGAAAAACAAACAAACAAACAGTATGGCATGCCAACTAATGGTGATGATCAGCAGGGAGAAAATTAATTAGCAAGGCCCAAGCTTTCATCAGGGATATGGTTGTTCCTTTCCTCTTCGTATGGAGAAGGCACGTGCACGTAAGACTTGCAGACCTGCCTCAGGAGCAAGCCATTCTTACACATGCTCCTTTCCAAAGCTTCTCAGTTTACAGTGTTCATTTCAGCACGCCAAGGTGCCATGTCTTGGTGTCCTGAGTCAAGTCACTCTCTCTGGTCTAGGGACTTTCCTGTTCTGGGTATTTCAGTCACAGCGTGTCTGGCTTCTTTCACTTAGTATATTCCCAATGCTCATCATGTCATTGCAAGTGTATTTCACTCCTTGAAGAAGTATAGTCATCTACATGCCACACATTGTGTGTGCCATCCACTGTACAAGCAGCTCCTCGTTGCTATGCTGAAATTAGATTTCCACCCAGGCACAGTCCAACTCTTGAAATTAGTCAGGCAGGCTGTGGAGAGAAGCTTGAGAGGCATAGAAAATACCTGTACTTGTTTCCATATAGGTGCATCTCCTGAGACCAGAAGTCATATTCCAACTCACTGAGGGGTGGAAACTTCTTTCTCTATCTATTAAACTTCTGGTTGTTGTTGTTGCTTCTGCTGTTGTTGTTTTCTTCTTTTCAGGAAGAGTGCTGGGGATTGATCCCAGGGTCTCACCCAAGCTAAGTACGTGTTCTACCATAAGCTGCTTCCAGCTTCTCACCTTCCATATCTAGTTCAAATATCACTCCTCTGACTTCTGTTCTAGGAAGTTGTCTTTTTGGTATATGATACCAAAAGAAAGGGTGGTGTACATCCTAAGGAAATTTGTAAGTATTGTGGTTTTTCTCACTTATCTTAGGTGCATGGTTGGTTCTTTGTAACAAAATGCAAGGAGAGAGAGAGAGGGAGAGAGAAAGAGAGAGAGAGAGGGATAGGGAGAGAGAGAGAGAGAGAGAGAGAGAGAGAGAGAGAGAGAGAGAGGAGAATGAGTATGCCAGGGTTTCCAGCCACTGCAAATGAATTACAGATGTATGTGCCACTTTGTGCATCTGGCTTTACAAGGGTACATCCACATGTACAAATAGATAAATAAGTAATTCAGAAATAAATGAAAGATTTGCGGGCAGAATGCCTTGAGCCCATCAGTCCTTAGTGTACCTGCCGGCATTCATGGTGACTAGAAGCCAGGAGTGGAGGGCTGCTAGGATGGACTGTCATTTTTTCCATATTCTGGCTTTTCTCTCTTCTCTGATTTGCCTTTCCCTCGTCTCCACTCCTGGCACAGCCTGTGGCCACCTTCCCTGGCCTTTCTCTGCCTCTCTGCTCTCAACTCTGCAGTTGCATTTTCTGGTGACAGGTCTGTTCCTCCGCTAATCCAGCCATGGATAGATTCTTTCTTGAGATTTGGATGGCATTAAACCTCCTCGTCTGTGACCTCTGGAACTAGGGTCTTGGGGTCTCTGCTCACTGTGGGGTGGGATACCTTAGAAAAGGGTGGGTCTTGCAGATGTATCAGCCCAAATCCTCACGCACAGGCATTTTGCCTGCTTTTCTGTTCCTACAGCATGTTGTAGTTTTAGATATACACAAGTAAATAATATTAAAATCTTATATTTCTTCTAGGACATCGAGCTACTGTCATAACAGTCCTAACTCTTTGTGCTATGGGTGGTCTTTCCAGCATAGGAACAGACATACAGATGTTTAATATCTAGTTTGGTTTAACAATATGACATTAGATGAGATTAAACTACTTTGTTAAACATGCAAGCAGAAGCCCATTTGTCCCAGAATGTATTTTGAATTACAAAATTGCAGCCCTCAACCGAATTTGGAAGATAAGTCAACATCCCACTTAGGAGAAACCTTTATAATGAATAGCTAATTTGTCGGTTTCAGCTGACTGAAAGCAGCTAGCTCTCAGACTCTGTTCAGAGGCAGATGCCTGGCTGTAACCAGTCAGATGACTTCTCTATAGAGCGTCTGTGTTCATCTTGTAAAATCTTGCTGCTCACACACATGGGCTGAGCTCTTTGGATCTCTTTTGGTTCTGAGTCCAATTCACGAATCGTTTCTTAATCAAATAAGCTTTGTCCAACGTGATTTACTTAAAGGCTTCTTTTAACGTTTTCTTCCACGTGTATGATGAGCATGTACTGAAAGGCAATGGTAAGGAAGTTCAGGTTAGTGGCCAGATTTACACTAAAGGTTTGGGGCCACCGTGGGCTAATGAATCTCCCTTCCATACCTTTATGACTGCTTCTGAGCAGGGAGAAGGGATGTCATTTTGCAGTCCCAGGGTGTGAGACCATGTGCTGGAAGATAGCTGTGGTGATGTGGAGCCCTGAAGAGTTCACCTTGAACTCTCAAGAGCCCTGGTAAGTTGGCTTCAGGAGTGTGTGCTGGGAAATTCCCACGAGGGGCATTTGCCTATCCCATCATTCCTAGAACCTCCATTAGGCCCCCTTCACACCAAGCAGGTAATGTCAACCCAACCTTTGCTGAATGTGGGGATTCCATGTGTCTCATGTGATTGTATGGACAGTGGAAACTGGTGATGACAGACTTAGTCAGGGTTGCAACTGAGTAGATGTTTTATCATATGTGAATCGAAAACCTCTGCTCTTACTCCTTTGCATAGAAAGCAGTGTGTATCTGGCTATCAGAATGAGGCCAGCTGCAGCTCTAACAGGCAAGCTTTTCAGGAACAAAGATTAGGGCAACGGGGACATGGCAAAGATACTGCTTGAGGAAAACCGGATTCAGAGGTGTGGAGGAAGTTAGCTGGGGACCAAACTGGAGAGAATGCGTAAAGGAAGCCTGCATCTCCCAAGAGGAATGAGCACACAGCACGGAGATGCGCAGGTGGCATTTTAGAGGCACGAAGCTACATTCCCAGCCTCCATGGAGGAGTCAATTTCCATTTTGTTTCCAGTATTTTTCAAAAAATAGGGTGTACTGGCTGGAGGGATGGCCCAGCAGTTAAGGCACTTGCCTGCAAAGCCTAATGACCTGGGTTCGATTCCCCAGGACCCACGTAAACCCAGATGCACAAAGAATACTTGCATCTAAGGTTCATTTGCAGTGGCTAGAGGCCCCGGTGTACCCATTCTCTCTGTCTCTCTTCTCTCTGTCTCTCTCTGCTTGCAAATAAAATAAATAAATTAATGTATATATTTTTTAAGTATGGTGCTGGGCATCTTGGCACACACCTTTAATTCCAGTACTCCACTTGGTAGGAAAAGGTAGGAGGATCACCATGAGTTCAAGGGCATTCTGAGAGTACATAGTGAATTCCAGGTCAGCCTGGGTTAGAGGGAGACCCTACTTTGAAAAACAAACAAACAAACAGTATGGCATGTAAACTAATGGTGATGAAAGAGAACAGTGTATTATGAATTGGAGGTCCGGGGATGTGGCTCAGTAGTAGAGCATTTTCCTAGCCTGCATAAATGTTCCTGAATTCAATCTCCAGTACTGAAAATAACCAACCAAATAAAACCCTCTGATGTTTAGGCCACATTTTAATATAAATTGGCTTGCATTAATCTTTTTTTAAAAATATTTTATTTATTCTTTTTCAAGCAGAGAGAGAGAGAGAGAGAGAGAGAGAGAGAGAGAGAGAGAGAGCACCAGGGCCACTGCCTTGTGGGTCCTGGGGAATTGAACCCAGGGCCTTAGGCACTGGAGGCAAGTGCCTTAACTGCTGATCCATCTCTCCAGCCCTTTTTAAAAAATATTTTATTTATTCTTTTTCAGGCTTGCATTAATCTTAATGCACATTAGGAAAAAGCAGTATGACTTCCACTTGAAATGTGTATTCCACTGACTTTTTTTTTCTTTCTGTTCTCATGACCTCTTTTTTTTAAATATTTATTATCCATAATGAGTTACATTGTTTGTGTTTTTCATGATACAACGAGAGAGCTGTGGCCCATCTAACCTTACCAACCAACTGTAGGCCGATGGATGAGATCCTGACAAGAGAGGAGCCTCCACTGACTTTTTTAAACATTGGGTTAAAGTGGCCTGGCCATGAAAATCCAGTTTATGCAGTACATAGGAAGCTTAGGCTTGATACAAGGGCATGTTAATTAATATTTTAAGCCTATTGAAATGACACCTTCTATCACAATATTTTTGGAAGTGTTGATTGAATGAAAAACCTTCCCTCTACTCCTCCAGGGGCTTTTTTTCCGCCTCCCTCTTTTCTGTGGCATTGACAGTCTTTCTCAGGGAAGACTTTGGACCTGTGACCACACAGGGACAGGAACTGGGGTGCAGGTGCCACTGTGCTGGACTACATCGTGGGACTGGTCCCCAACTAAATGCCATAGAAAAGAGAGGAAAGCCAGGTCCATGCTTCTGGCTCTGAAGGAAAACTGGAAATTTAGTTGGGGACCAAATGGGAGAGAATACATAAAGGAACCCTGCATCTCCCAAGAAGAGCGAGCACATAGTGCTGAGATGCGCAGGTGGCATTTTAGAGGAAACTGGAAATTTACTATTTCTGCTTCTCAAGTCTTTTAGTCTCTGCTATTCTTTCCGTGGGTGCTGCGGATTGAACCTGGGACATGTGCGCTCACTATACACTTGAGTTACTACTCCCAGCAACAGGGCCTCTCATTTCAAGTGTTATCCTGACAATATTTTTTACTTGATTTTTAAAATTCAAGATTAGGAATATTATTCTTTTCCGTATTTTTTTTAATTGTGTATTTTTTGATGCTTTTTGAGATAGGATCTCATTCTAGTCCAAGCTGATTTGGAACTCTGTCTGTAGCCCAGGCTGGCCTTCAACTCACCCTGCTCACTTCTTTTAGCCTTAAATAAAAGAGGTAGAGAAGACAAAGCTTGTATAGGACCAGTTTGGGAGAGTCAAGAACCAACTGGTTGGTCCCAGAGTAGGCTGCCTTCCCTAAGCGTGGGCACGAATTTACCAGGTAACACGCATAGGAAAGAGACTTAGCTGCAATATTAAAGCCTCAGAATATTAAAGCCTCAGAAGATGGTGAGTTCCTAAGAGCACTGAGTGGGCCATTGTCAGCCCAAGAGACTGCAGCAGGCACCCCTGCAACTGCACAAAATGTGTCCTTTCTCTGGGTTAAAATGCCAAACTTGTTTTCAAAGGATCTCACTTGATTATTTTCTTTAACAGAAGACTTTGAGGTGTGAGCTGAAAGTTGTTATTCCTCCCTTGAGCTCGACTGCAGGGTTACCCAGCTCGGAGGCCAGTACCTTTCATGAATAGGCATATTATATCTGCCGTTAAAAGTTGTGGCTCTTAATTAAAAACGTGATCGTGGGTCTTTATGGAGACATTGTTTAGGTTTTCTTTAGCTGTTAACACATAATAAATCATTTTAAAAGGTCCTTTCTCCCCTATTGCTTAATGGTTAGTGCATTTTTAAAAACGCGATTTGAAAATAAAACTGGGATTAAATTTAGTGTTTGACAAGGTGCTAAGGGGCTCACCACCTCGACAGGGATAAGACAGGAGGGCTTTACTTAATCGGCTACTGACCTCATCTCACTGACTGCAGCCTGGCCTGGTGGCTTCAGACCGACAGACTTTGGTGTCAAAAGTTTACCTTGCACATATCAAGAAAGTATGCAGACAGCCTGCCCTAACTCACCTTCTCTTTATTATATTGTATGGCAAAATGTGTAGCTCCGTTGAGAAGAAAAGCCTGCTTATGACCCAGGGCAAAGATCCAGAGATACTTAAGATCTCAACAATCAAACAGACTTAAAACTCACCCACCATGACTCAGGGAGTGGAAGAGGGGGCAGAAAGAATGTAAGAGCCATGGTGGGGAGAATATCCAGAGACATTGCCCCCTCAGCAACAATACACAAAGGGGGAAGGAAAAAAAAAGAAAGAAAAACTGGCTCCCTCTGGTGCAGTTCAGAACCCCCTAACCTATGGACAGATCCAGTATGCACACTGAGGAAGGACCCCAGTGGGTAGGGGACAGAGAGAAGGGAAATGGGGACACCTTCCCGAGAGTTGCTCATACAATGTATAAACTTATTAATAATAAAGATATAAATTTCAAAAAGGAGAAAAGCCTGCTGCTTTGATGAGACCTAAAGCAGGCAGAGCAAGGGCTGTGTGAGGTGTACCAGAACCATCCACAGGGGATCCATCTTCCTCCTACAGCTTCCCCCAGAGTGGAGCTAATGGCTTGAGATCTTTGCTTCTAGTCTTCATGGGGGATTGAAGCCAACCGAGACTGGAACCTGCAGAGACCCTGACTGGTGGTTCTGGTTTCCCTGCCTTTGGGTTGGTGGTCCATGGAGATGAGCCCCTCATTCCCTGCAGAGAAGGAAGATAGCACCTCATAAATGTGTACTTAGAGGACAAACGACATACATCAACTATCTCACAATCAGTGGCCCAAGAAATTCCTCTGCAAGCTTTCTCACAGGCTCGGAAGCCTGCTCCCTAGCGGGATTTCTGGGAGAAAAGAATCATGGCCAACACTCCCCCTTGACTCCAGCCTCCCTGTTTCAAAAGCTGCCAGCAGAGGGCAGGAGGACCCAGGGGCTCTCAGCACCTGGCACTCAAGGGCTCCGAGCTGGCTTCTCTCTCCCTGTCCTGGCTGTGACCTCACTCCTGTGTGCCTGGGAGACCACACACAGTGGACAGGGGTTCTCCATCGTGTTTACTGAAGGGGAAGGAAACTTCAAGAGAATTCTCCAGAAATTACAAAATACCAGAGTTCTCCTTCCAGGTTACAGTCCATTTCGAAGTTGACCCCTGAGGCAGCCCTTGGTCATTGGGCTCAGGTTTTCTCCCTGACTGCACAGCCATTGTCCCCTGCCTCCCTATCTTGTCCCCTCTGTCAGTGTTCATCATGGCTTCCTTGGGTTGTCTCCACCTTAGGACTTTCTTATGTCTCAGGCAGGTTTCCCCATGGCCTCAGAGGCCGGTCTCATTTCTCTCACAAGTTTTGGTGAGAGTCCTCCTCATCTAGCCTGTGAAGCAGCTATAGCCATTTTCCCCAGAAAGGTGCACCTGCCTTGCCACAGCCTCGCAGCCCCCCAAATTCCTGTGCTCATTCTCCAGCCAGGTTTGACATCTCTGACTTTGGGTAACAGCTTCTCCTAGGAGAAGTCTTCAAGGTGACCCTGGGTTAACTGTCATGGGGGTTAAACTTGCAATCTAGTGAGTGGCCAGTCCAGCAGAGCTTTCTACCTACCCCCAGGCTTGTCTCATTCTGGAAGAACTTCCTCTAGCTGCTCTGCAGGCTCCAGTCCTTGCCCATGGAGACACACAAACAGAATCTCGTCACTTCTCTCAACAACTGCCCTTACATTTTTAGGACAGAGTAATTCATTGAGTCCTCCCGGTAAGTCCTGGAGACAGACTGGATGTGATTAGAATTCCATCATGGTCTTAGGGTTGTCCTCTTTCCTGCAACTGTTTTATAAATCTTCTCCAGGGAAGTACAGAACGTGAAGGGAAGGTTGGTTAACAATTCTCTTCTCTTTCCCAGTCCTCCAGCCCTTCCAGGGGGCTCCTGTGAAGAACTCGAGTGAATCTTTCCATACATGGATATACAAGTGAGCATAATTCCCCCATGAATAGGGTTACGACACTGGATATAGCTATTTCTTAATTTTCTCACATAATAAGTTGGTTCAAACTTTGCATCTCAGAAAGCAGAAATCTGCCTCATTTACAAATTACATTTTTCTTATTAACAATGATCTTATCAAACATCATTTATACACATATATACACATGCATATCGACATATATATATATATATATATATATATATATATACATAAGCACACACATTGTGTGTTGTCTATTTACATTGGAACACACATAGCAAATTGGATAAAAAGTTAGCATTGCACACACCACTCTTTCTCACAGATCTGTTGACTGAGACAATCAGAAGAGAGAATGGGAGGCATCCATGATGAGTAACTGTGACTCTGGCCCTCACTGCAGCCAGAGATGAGCCGTGCTGTTGAAGTTCTAAGCAGGTTCCTCCCCATTCTCTCTCCACTACCTAAAAGGAGCCCCCTTTTTCTCCTTCCCTTAACTTTCTTGCTAAGTTAGCATGCATGCATTTGTCTCCAACGTACATATTATTCTGTCTTGCCAGTTTTTAACCTAAAATAATGGCTCATCTTGATGAGATCTGTGATTTGTTTTCTGACCGTTATGCTTTGGTTTCCGTGTTAATGTGTTTAACTTCATTCCATTGCCACCACGGAGCAGTGCCCCATTGCACCACAACATACCAGACACCCTGGGAGCTGTCTTCTGCTGTCTTTTATGGCAGATAATGTCATCAAGATTGAATATGTCTCCTGCTGCGTACTTTAAAAATGGCTTCCCTGAATGGTTGGCAACAATCATTTACATGCTATGATTTGCGTATATGCTTAGAAGGTCTTGTTCCCAGTGTGACACTATTGAGAATTGGGGCCCAGTAGAAAGAGGTTCGATCACTGGGCTATGTCCTTGAAGGGGACCGTGGGACCCTGGCATCCTCTTCTCTCTCTTTGCTTCCCAGTCCCCATGAAGGGAACTGCTTTTTCTGTGACGTGGTCCCATCATAATGTATCACCTTGACATGGGCCCAAGAGTAACAGGTCAACTGACCATGGATGGACACACTCCCAGAACTAAGGAAACTTTTCTATTTATGTGTTTGTAAGTTGATTATCTCAAATATTTTGTAACAGTGATAGAAAGCTGACATAGAAAGTGTGTGTGTGTGTGTGTGTGTGTGTGTGTGTGTGTGTGTGTACATGTGTTTGCAAGTATATGAGTCTATATCTTCTTGAAGTCATAAGACACCATTGTGCTCCGGAGTTGTTCACAGAGCAGTGGGAAAGAACACACACATGATTACAATACTATGAGGTTAACTCTTCTCACAAGAGTATAGAACGAATTTTGAAATATTTGCTTCAGATATGATGGCTGACAATAAGTAAAAGAATATGACTATGTTCTATGTTAGTCTATGTTCTAAATATGTGACATATCTTAAAATTTTTACATCTTTTGTTTTTCTAACTTTTTATTGACATTCTGCACATATATGAACAATGCGCTCAGATCATATCCTCTCCCACCAACCCTCCCTTGCCCCCTCTACACTGAACCCCTTCTTCTTTCCAGGTGGCCCCTCTTTTAGGTTGATGTCACCTGATTTGGGGCCCTCATATTCTGCAGGCCTTGTGTAGGTAGCTCCAGTCACTGTCAGGTCATGAATGCAATGGTCACTTTGTGTCTGGAAGGCAACATTCTGACATCTCTTTTTTATTTTCTCTGACATATCTTATTTAACTTTTACAACGACCCCATGGGTTTCTCCCAAAGCTCCCCTCTTCTAAAAACGAGGAAACTGAGGCTCATAGAGGTTGAGTAAATGCTCTTATCACAGACAAAGTACAGAGAAGAGAATTGATCATGTAGATCTCAGGAACTCCCAATTCTATCCTCTTAACCACTCTGTTATTCGACATCCAAATAGACCCAATAGAGATTCAGGGAAAAATGACTGGCTGGGGGCTGGTGGGAGGAGCTTTCTGGAGAAGGTGAGGAAGCCTGCTGCATTGAACAGAAGATACATGAGGAGAAGATGCTAATCCCACCTCAGTAGGTGAGAGCAAGTCCTTCCTTTCTCTTGAAAATTACTTTCCAAGCTGGAGCAATGTTCTTCTAGAGCCTGTGGGGAACTCCCTCTTGTGCCCGCTCCTGCCGGGTCATGACTTGGGTTTCACCCTCTACATCCCTCTGGCTTCAGAGGTTTGACAGCTCTTCTGATACTGCCCTTCCCAGAGGCTGGGAAGCTCAGCAGACATCTCTCAGTGGCTGGCCACAACCTGACCCAGAGGACACCACGGGCCCTTCATTGGTAGAGTAGAAATCAACCTTGAGGCTGCAGTGGCAAAAAGTTAACATTTGTTCATTCTAACACTGCACAGGTATATTGCCTTATGAGAGAGAGAGAGAGAGAGAGAGAGAGAGAGAAAGAGGGAGAGAGAGAGAGAGAGAGAGAGAGAGAGAGAGAGAGAGAAAGAGAGAGAGGTGATCCTTGCACCTGCAGCTTTCTCTCTGGGTTGAGCTTCGGTTCTGTGGCTGAAGGCAGGGGAGGAGATCATCCCTGCATTGGCCCCTGAGGTCTCCAGGGTTGATGACATCCATGTACATTTCTTTGTCCCTGTCATTTTCCTTAGTGTCTCCCCAGCAAAGAGACCCCTGGGGGTCAGAGCCAGGGAGATGGCTCAGTGAGTAAAAACACTTGGCTATTGCCCAAGCTTGGGGGTCTGAGAAGGTCTGGCTTGCCCTGAATCTGATCCCCAAAACCCGTATAAAGAGCTGGACATGGCCTCGCCCACCTATAACCCTAGTCTACTGGGCAGCAGCCTTGCTGCTCAGCCAGTCTGAGGAAAGAAACAGCAGCTTTGGGTTCAGTGAGCACAGTTCAGTGAGTGGAGGAATGGTAGAGGAGGACACCCCAAATCCTCCTCTGGCCTTTGCACACGTACACACCTGCACATCCATGTGCATAGACCACTAACACACCAGTACCACACACACACATACAGATACACGTACACACACATACACATACACACATACATATACACACATACATACACATACATACACACACATATACACGTACACACACATACACACATACATATACATGTACACACCTACACACATACATATACACATATACATACATACACATACACACATACATATACACATATACACATACATATACACATATACACACATACATATACACGTACACACACATACACACATACACACACATACAAACACACACACATACACACATGTGCAAAAATTTTTAAAAAACTAAATAAAAAGGCCACTGGCCTGCTGAATGTCATGTATGGATGTCACCACTGCCCCTACCACTGGCTCGGCCTTGATCAACTGTCATAATAAGCCTCTCAGTGAACCCTCCCCACACCTCCATGGCCTCGCTCTTCCAAGGATCGCAGTGGGAAGCTGGGTATGTGTGCCTGTCCAAAGCTACCAGAGTGCCTGTGGTTTGCTCTAAAACTACTAGGGTGAAACTGATTTAAGTTTAATTAACTTTGGAGGAGGTATTGCTGAGGGAGAGCTGGTTCTAAATGTCTAAAAAAAAAAACCCCTTTTTTATTGACAACTTCCATAGTCTAAAGATATTTAACCCTGTTCACATACATGTAAGAGAAATGGCTTGTTTTGTTTATTACAAACTTGAAGCTCAAATATATTTTTTAAAATTAAAAGTTGTGGAATCTCACCCATAAAAAAGTGAAAAATGAAAATAGCCAAAGTCATACTCACCAGCTTGGAGGGAGGGAGTGCTTGCTTCAGTAAAACGTGGGAAGCCTTGGGAGAGAGCAGGTTTGTCATAACACAAGCACTAAAGAAGACACCAAGATACCACTAGATATGGATCTTGTCCATAGGTATTTATTTCAAAGGCTTTAGGAAAAAAAGAGCTATTATTCCCTACCTGCAGACATTACAAAGGACAATATTTCACAAAAGAAGAAATGCCCTCAAATATTAAATTCTGACAATATAATTACAAATGATTTTGGTAGGGAAGAAAGGGGGAAGCATCTTTGAGAATCAATACGGCTAGACTCTCTGATTAATTTACATTTTGAGAGACCATGGACTGGAGATGGAGGACAGGCATGGTTCAGAGGACAAAGGGAGAATGTCACAGGACTGTGGAGGAGGAGGAGGGCTCAGGGGCTGGCTGAGCCACAAGAGGAAGACCGCCTCCAAAGGTGCCTCTGTGACCAGGGACCAGCTCTGAAGCACAGCACTTGCCTAGTGTTCATGAGGTCTTGGTGTCTGTCCCTGAACCTCAAAGAGAAGGCCACCAAAATACAGAGGTAAAAGCTCAGAACAGCACATGACAGAAAGAACAGAAAAACTCAGATTATTTTTTTTTTGTTTTTATTTTTGTTTTTGAGGCAGGGTCTTGCACTAGCCCAAGCTGACCTGGAATTTTTTTTAGGAAGTCTCAGTGTGGCCTCGAACTCACTGCCATCCTTCTACCTCTGGCTGCCAGATGCTGGGATTAAAGGTGTGTCCCACCACATCTGGACAACACTCAAGATATTTTAAAGGATTGTCTTCCATTCTGTTTTCTGCATTTCTTCATCTTCAAATTCAAAAGAAATGATATAAAATTATGAAACTTTATGAAGCAGTAAGCACACGTACACACACATTTTAATTGTAATTATCAGGCATTTTTCTGAAACAGTGTCTAGCTATTTAACCCCAAATATCCTGGAACTCCCACCTCTCCAATCTAAGCCTTCCAAATGTTCTAAGTACATGTGTGCCACCACACACCACCACACGCCAACCACATGTCTTCACACAAGCTCCTTGTCAGGGTTTGTTGAGAATCCTTCTGGTTTTAGAAAACAAGTTGTTTTTTCTTTTCCCTTAAAAACATTTTATTTATTTTTTTGCAAGCAGAAAGAGACACAGAGAGAGACACAAGACAGAGAGAATGTGAGGCAATGTGTGTGTGTGTGTGTATGTGTGTGTGTATGTGTGTGTGTGTGTGTTTGTGTACGCATTGCAACAGGTCCTCCAGGCTCTGCAAATAAACTCCAGATGCATGTGTCACTTTGTGTATGTGGGTACTGGGGAATTGAACCCAGGACCTTAGGTTTTTGCAGGCAAGTGCCGTAATCACTGAGCCATCTCTTCAGCCCACTTTTCCCTTTTATTTTATTTAAGAGAGAGTGAGAAAGAGAGCAAAAGAGGTAGACAGAGAGAGAGAGAGAGAGAATGGGCATGCAGGGGCTTCAATCACTGCAAAGAAGCTTCAGACACATGCACCCCCCCCCTTGTGCATCTGGCTTTACGTGGAAACTGGAGAATTGAACTCAGATCCTTCTGCTTTGCAGGGAAATGTTTAACCACTAAGCCATCTCTCCAGCCCTTTTTCCTTTTTTTTTTAAATAAAATACTCCATTTTATTGACAGTTCTTATACATGTGCATAATGTAATTTGATCATAGTATCCAGTATCTTGTGTCACTTCTTCCCCACCTTCTGCACTGAACCCCTGTTTCCAATGAGTCCCTCTTCTATTTGGATGTCTTTCCCACTCTCCCATCATCCATGATAGAACGTTGAAGGACCCAATATTGATTGTGCAGGTAACAACAGCTACCGAGATGTCATGAACAAAGCAACCACTTCATGTCCAGGAGACAGTGATCCACAGCACACTTTCCCATCCTCTGGATCTTATAGTCTTTCTGCCTTCTCTTCTGGAATGTTCCATGATCCTTTGAGGGCATGATAGAGGTGTGATTTAACACTGGGCACTCAATAGTAACTTATTCTCAGCACTTTGATGAATTTAAAGTCTCTACAATCACTATCCCCAGCTACAAAAAGAAGCTTATCTGATCAAAGGTCATCACTAATCTATGGGTGTAAATATAAATATTTATAGGGCAAACTGATAGGTACAACATGTCCTTTAATCCAAACAACAGGAGCAGCTTCCTTGAGTCTATGACCATCTCAGCCATAGACTTTTGACTAGGTTTTTTAGTACAGGGGATGAACTCCCTCCCATAGAGTGGGTCTCACATGCCCACTCCATGGGAGGGAATTCATCCCTGTACTAAAAATAGTGACTGACGGCCACTATTTTTATTTATTTATTTATTATCCATATGAGATAAATTTAATGAACAAATATGAGTTGTTATCCCCAGTTCCCCAATGCCCCTCTTCCCTATCCCCAATCAGCTGGATATCCTCCTCCATGGGCATCTGGATTAGTCCATGGGGTAGGGGGTTATGGATATCCTAGGAGTCAGCCCGGTTCCACCTGCTTAGTGTGATGTTACTGAGGGGGGGGGCGATGTCTCTGGGAGTTCTCCCACACCACGGCTCTTACAATCTTTCCGCCCCTCTTCCGCTCAGTTCCCTGAGTCATGGTAAGTGAGTATTAAGGCTGCTTTATTCTTGAGGTCTTAGGGGTTTCTGTACTTCTGCTTTAGGCTGTGTTGAAAACCATTGGTGTCTGTCTGGCTTATCCTGTGTTGACTGTGGTTGGCTGTGGTTATGGGTCTCTTGTTTGTCACACCATTCTCTGTGGGGTTCCATATGGATCCTTCATGGTAGGTCTGGTGTGGCTCATCTCTTGCCAGGATGTCAGCTATCAGCCTGCGGTTCATTGGTAGGGTTGGAAGAGCCACAGCTCTCTTGCTGCCTTCTGAAAAATACAAACAGAATCTCCATTGGAGAGTGAGATCAGTATAGGTTGACTTAGATACACATTTCTGAATTAGCTAGATTCTATTGTTAGTAGCCTCTTTGTAAATCACTCATATAGCATATCTCTCTTTGGGGGCCCAAGAGTTTGGTTCCCAGTGTATTTTGCTCTGAGTCCCCAGTTCCAGTTAAGGGCTCCCCATCACTAAGTGGATTGTTTGGCCAAATTAAAAGCTGTTGATTGCCTCCCCTAGGCTTTGGCTCCTCCATTGCACAAGTGCTCCTTTCTTGGTTCGCTGTTCTTTTCCAGCAGGAAGTGTGTTCAGCCTACTCATGGTGGCAGACTGTGCTTCATGGACTGACGGTCACTATTATGCCAGTAGGCACACAATGCCTGGTCGGTTGGTTATATGGCTCACAGGGTCCACTGCTGGTTAAGGCTGTCGATGACTTTTCTCTCCCAGAAGTCTGCATAGCACTTTCTTGCACTGTGACTACTGGGTGACAATAAAGAGGAGGCTTCCAATTCCGTTCTGGCTTAACTTCTCAGTGTCCTACAACCGAAGGATGTGGTGTCTTCAGCAATAGGTTCTTACCATCAGAGTCCTGGTGGACACTCAAGAGAATTGCCAGTAACTTATATTATTTGAAGGTAGGGGCTCAGGGACCTCTCTGGCCAACAATTCATTGGGACTTCCTACCCTTGACACTGTTATTTCCTATGTAAAATGTCTGAAGGTTTGGTTGGACACGTTAGGAGAAGGTTGGGCATGTATATCGTGTTGTGAGTGTTGTCTATACTCTGTGTATTTATAAGGTGTGTTAGATGATATGTAATGAGAATTGTGCTGATCATGTTTGTTTTGTGTGTGTTGGAAATGTATATTTAGCAGGCGTTTCTGCTATGCTATATCCATACGTATTGTATCTGTATTTGGGGCATATGCACTGTAGGGCCTTATGTGTTTTTTTTTCTGTTTGTTGGGTGTGTGTGTATTGTGTGGCATTGTGTGTGTTGAGTATTTGTGTTACATGTGTGTGTTGTATCTGTGTTTGGAGTGTGTGCTGCGCATTTGTGGTATGGCGATGTGTGTGTGTGTGTGTGTGTGTGTGTGTGTGTGTGTGTGTGTTTGTGTGTATGTGCACACACACTTGAGTTGAAGGGCCAAGGGAAGAGTGGAGGGGGAAGGAATGTGTCTTCTTACCAGGGACAGTGAGACTCTAAATCCCTAATCTCGTCACCCAAGATTAAGCAAATAAAATTGTTGGCTTGTAGAAGTCAGACTCTTGATGACTGCAAAGAGACAGTGCCAAGTGAGGTGGGGAGCTTAGCTTTCTATCAGCCAGGAGATAAAGGGACTTGGGCTCTGAATGACAGTTGGAGCAATACGCTCTAATCCGATTACCAGGGAACTCAGTGTCGCTCTATATTAATGGCAGATTTAAAGATGGTGCTAAAGCGTTAGTGTT
Source organism: Zapus hudsonius (assembly GCA_004024765.1). Lineage (NCBI taxonomy): Eukaryota > Metazoa > Chordata > Mammalia > Rodentia > Dipodidae > Zapus > Zapus hudsonius. Next base: position 28,994 of record PVHP010008082.1, on the reverse strand, counting down.
CATCACCAAAGACTTCAGCAATTGATTCAGATGCAGTAACCCTACCAAAGAGTTGGGTGAGAGGCAGAGACTGCTCGGCTGGCCCGAGGGCCTGAGGCTTATCTCGAAGAGGGGTCCTTTGTCCCCCAAGGCTTTGTCTAAGCTGTCAGTTTCTCCACCACTCAGGAGAGAGACAGGAAGGACTGGCAGATCTGGGGCAAAGTCAGGGCTGAATACAACACCAGTACCTTCTGTTTGGTGCCCTGTAACCTGAGGTGGATCAATTCTACACTTTCAAACTGTCCTGTGAGATTTAACATCTTTAATGCTTTACTTGTTTGGAAGGGAAACATGGTAACAAATATGTTTCCATCTCAGAACTAATTAATCTCTGGGGATGTCCATGGAAATCCTGGTGTGAGACTGACTGGCCATAAGAATACAATTTGCAGGTAACAAACCCTCTTGGGGCCCAAGTTCCAACCTGTTGGCTGCTCTGTTTCAAATCCAAACCAGCTTCTTGCAGCCTGCAGAAAGCCCTAGAGCCGAGACTGAGTGTGTTTCTTGAGTGTGGTCCATAGGGCAGAGACAGCCAACATTCCCTTAAGGATCTGGCTTGCCACCAGGTCTGGGCTGAGAATTCAGTTACCGTATTTGAATGACAATCATTCACTTTTAGCTCTGGATGGAAAGGAAGATTGAGAGGAAGAAGAGGGTATAAGCACTGGAAAGTTCTATGACCTGGTTTTCCTGACACAAAAAAATGTGAGGCTGTTTCATACATTGGATTGTGTGGGTTTAGCAGCTTGAAAACAGGGGAAATGTCTTAGGAACCCCCTCTCTTTCTTCAGGGATCTCCGGTTGTCTTTGAGGGAAGCCTGGGATCTAGCTGATCATCACCATCACCTGGGGTTTCCATTAAACTTGCAGATTCCTAGCCTGACTCTAAACCTAGCCTGAATCCAAGGAGTGGGGCTCCACTCCCCATCAAAAGCTGCTGATCTGATGTGAGCATCTTGGACAGGAGGAAGAACCAGAAAAGAACAACACAGAAAGTTCCAACATGATGTGGCATCTTGATGGCTGAAGGCCAGCCTCTGACAACAGGCTACTATTCCTATTTCTGTAGGCCAATTTGTGAATTCTGACACCATCACTAATGGGTACAAGTGGTAAAGTCCTATCAATGGAGGAGGGGTGTGGTGGTTTCAAATCCGAGAAGGAGAGTACTGGACAATGAACACACACACTATACTTGCTCTAAGAGAAAACCAGGGGTGTCGGCCACGGTGGGCCAGAGACACAGCCTGACCAGTTCATGGCAGAGACCTCCACGCGGGTGGAGCCAGGATTCTTGACTTTACCACAGAACAAATCTCAAGATGAGTGTCATGTGGGGTTGGAGCTTATTAATAGAAGGGTTTAGCATAGATTTCTGCACAAGCATTAAAGGAGAGAGGCGCTTAGGAAGAGGATGGTACACACCCGTGTATGGGCGTGTTTCTCAAGAGTGGTTAAGTGTCTTAACAATAACCATATGTATGATTCTGGTGACTTCTGGAGCGACTGTTAAAGTTTCTAAGGAACTTGTTTCTCTTTTTCAGTGAATGAAGTCATACGATGTGCGGTTCTCTGAAGTGTACTGGGTAGGGATACAGCTGATAAGGTGAGGCCCTAGACTCCAAGGGTTACACGAGGCAGCTAAGAAATCTTTTCCTTTAAACAAAGTTTTGAAATAGGAGACAGAGGGGCTGGAGAGATGGCTCAGTGGTTAAGGTGTTTGCTTGAAATAGGAGAAAGCTAGTTAGTTTCTATTGAGCATTCTCAGTTAGGGGTTGAGGCCCAGAGAGAACCAGGAGATGCCATCTCTCCTGGCAGAACTAGAACTCATGTCTGACCTAGACTGATCCAAAGCGCCCCTGTTTTCCACAGTCTAGCTCGATGGCCCCAGCAGGTGTGGGTCTCAGGACTCAGGTCTGGGATCCGCCCTCCAAATTTATTAACCAATCAGATTTTCCCCTTTCATACCTGAAGCTGACACTCTAAAGCGGCCCCCTCTAGTGCTCAGTCCCTGCCAGGGACTCCTGCATGATCAACTGTGTGGCCTGGACCCCATGTAAGTTTTGGTTCCTGTCTCCACCAAGCAGTCTGGCTGATTGAGATGGGAGAACAAAGCCCTGTCTCTTGATCTAATCCCCTTTGTTTGTCTCTTATTTTACTTGGGACAACTTTTCTCTTATCTACATATACAACCTTCCTATGGTCTCTGAATCTACCAGGTGTGGATTGACACTCCGGATCTACCGTGTGGATGTTTTCCATAATCTTCTCTTAGCTTCCCTCCCCTAGAAAGCCTGGGGAGCATGGATGCCATGTGCCTTCCTTCTAGGTGGATTTCCCCTCAGTTACTCTTCCCAAACCTTCTCAACTTACTCTCTTCTTTCTTCCACAGGAAAGCACACAGCAAAATGCCACGTGGATTTTTCCTAGATTTCACCTTCCACGTGTCCTTCCTTGAAAGCCAGTTTCTTCTAGCCTTCTATGTGCCGCTTTACTCTAGTTTTTCCCTAAACTTTCATCTTTCTTAAATATGTTTTTCACATGAGAATGTGTTCTGGCCTTCCTTCCCAGATCCCAATTCCCCTTAAATAAACTCCACAATACGTGATTTCTCCCCCAATAAACTCAACAATTCATAATTTGTCTTTCTTGAGTCTGTCTTTATTATTTTTAAATTAACGATTAAGACAAAACCCAAACTTGGGGTTCATAAATCTGGGGAATCCTCCTGAGCCCCCAAATTCTGCATCAGTTTGTAGGCTTGTTTGTGAGATTCAAGAAAATTTCAGGTTCACACCTGGGAAAGGAGTAAGGTCACACTTAAAGGTCATACACCTTTAGGCCTTGTTATAATTACCTTCTGCTGCTGGGACAGAACACCCAACCAAAAGTAGCTAGAGGACGGAAAGCTTTTATGTTGGCTTAGAGTCTCCAGAGAGAAAGCTTCATGATGTCAAGGGTGGAGGGGTGCTGGAGGGGAAAGTGTGATGGTTCAGGCACCTCCATAGACACCCACCCCTTGCCTGGGAATTGTCTAGCTAGAACTAAAACCTAGGTGCTAAAGCTGATTGCTCAGGTAAAGACCAATCAGCTGTCTCTCTGACTTACCTGGGGGGGGGTGCTTAAAATTAACTTCCCTAGGGCAAAGGCCTCTCTCTTCCACATGGCGTCATAGAAGAAGGACTTCTGAATTTCCAGGCCTTAGAAAGGTAAGGCCTTCCCCCACCCCAGCTGGCTGGGGTGGGGGAAGGCTCCAGATTTTTCCCACATGAAACTTTTTCCTCATGATTGGAGCCCTCTGCTATCTTTTCTTCTTCTGCTTGTTTAGCTGAACAGCATCAATTCTGTTAAACTCTCCATGTTTTTCTCCACACACTGGTGGCTAGAGAACTCTGTAACTTCCCATGTTCCCTTAAATAATAAAGTTAACCACTATACCTTAATATCTTGTTGTCTGTGATTTTAATTCTTTAACTTTGTAGACAAGAATCTGGGTACTCCTTAATTTTTGAGGTGCATTGGAATTTTTGAGATGGGCATTATCTAAATTCTAACCCCCAGCTCATCCCGTTACAAAAGCATGGCATGAGCAGAGGCTGGCCATCACCATTACCACAGCAGGTAAAAAACAGCAGCAGGAGTGTGTGCTGAACTAACACTGGCAAGCTAGGGTCGAATAATCCTCAAGGCCCACCCCCAGCAACACACCTCCTCCAATAAGGTTCCACTTACCAAGTTGCCATCAGCTGGCAACCATGCCTTCAGAACACGAGTTTATGTGTGTGTGTGTGGGTGGGGGGTGTATCTGATTTAAACCACCATAGGCCTTAAGCATGTTATTTGTTTTCTAATTTTTATTTACAGTAAGCAGAGAGAGACAGACAGCGAGATTGGGTGTGCAAGAGCCTCTAGCCACCGCAAATGAACACCAGATGTATGCATCACTTTGAGCATTTGGCTTTATGTGGGTATTGGGGAATCGAACTGGGGTTGTTAGGCTTTGCAGGCAAGCGACTTAACCGATCAGCCTTCTCTCCAGCCCCTATTTTAACTGAAATATGTCTAAATAAAAGGAACAGTGTTTCCATGTCAACACCCTTCACAACAAATGCTATGAATTGTGCAGGAATTCTTGACTCTGACCTGGGGAGAGGCTTCAATTGGACTTCAGAATGAAGGGCTCTTTTTCTTTCCCACGTCTTCTGGATTTCCCCTGCCTTTCTATCCTGCCTCATTGGGATTCTACAGGCTGGGGTGGGAATGGATATTGGGCCAATGAATACTGCAGCTGCAAGACCTCAGTCATGGCTGGAGGGGGTGGAACTGATTGGGCATTTATTACTAATGGAGCAAAAATGGTAAAGGTCAGAGGAGAATGGAATAAAAATGGTGAAATTAGTTGGGTGTCTTCTTTTAGATGGAGTGAGAAGGTCCAGAAAATGAAGAAGGTTACGGAGATGGTGGAAATGAGATGAAAAGTGGAAAGATGTTTAAAAACAGAAAATCTAGAGGTGAACAAACCTCCTTCGGAGTTTTGAAAGACTCTCCAGATTTATATCGACTGTGCCAGTTTTGGAAAGCAAATCCATCAGTCTTCCCAGTTACTCTGCTCATAGAGGGCGTAGTAAGAGGCCTTGAAAAACAGGTAGCTGAAGTCTAGGGTCTTGGTGGTAACGTGTTGCCAAGATCCACACTCAGCATGTTAGCAATACCTTGAACGCCTAAACTTTCTATCCGAAGCCAAGCTGCTTAGAGAATGAAGTTCTCACGGAAAATCAATGAATGAAGAGGCAGAGAGAGGAAGTATTCTCCTCATCTGGTTATGGGGGACAAGAAGGCAGGCAGTCCTTGGAGCCCCGATGTTTAGATGGTAGGCTGGCCCCATTGTCTTACAAACCAGGAGAATTGGGAGGAAGCAAGGAGCAGAGCTGAATCACAGCCCATAGAGGTCAGTAGAATCTAAAGGATTTGGCTCTCAGGAGGCAGATTGCAAGCTGTTCCCACTGTCAGAACTGGAGTGCATTGAATCTGCTCCGCTCTTTGTCTGAGGCAGAGGCGATGTCAACCCATTCAACAGGCGTGTCACCCTTTGCATTTCCATATCAAAGGCCACCGTGGTTCTGGGTTTGCCTCACTGGCCATTTGACAGCCAATATCCCAACTCAAATCAATGTCCTTTGCCAGCCAGGACAACAATGGAGACTTCCTAACTTCTCTGCTCTGAGAAATTTATTCTTTTCAAATTTTTGGGGATGGAATTCTTCAGGGGAAAATAACCTAGTCTGCTGGCTGTAGCAGTGAGGTGAGACCCATTTTCAGATGAGCCTACCTCTGTCTCTGCTCTTCTGACATCCAAATGGGGCGTGGCTTAGAGAGGAAACCAGGGAAAGCATATTAGGAGAGATTTTTCGGTGTTAGAAATTGTTTCCAGCTCTTTCACTGACTTTCTTAAACTCACACAAACTCAAATAGTGACTCTTCTCTCATGCAGACCACGGTCAGAAAAAAATTAGTTTTCTTTCATTCCTTCCCTTTTTTCTTCTGTCATTCCCTTCCTTTCTTTCTCTCGTTTCCTTCCTTCCAAATTAATCTCTCTCTCTCTGTCTGTCTTTCTTTTTCTCTTTCTCTCCTGCATCTTTCTCCATGCCTGACAGAAGGACTTGGGAACCATAACGTATGATTTGAAGGGATCTGTTCCTCACAATGGAGAAGGAATAAGAATGGGGGGGATCTTGAAGTTGTGTGGTAGGAGTTTGTCCCTATTTGGGAAGATCAGAAAGCAGAGACTGGACTGGAAGTGAGACAGGCTATAAACCTGAAGCCCTCTTCCTCTTGACCCACTTCCTCCAGCTAGACACCACCTCCTAAAGGGTCCACAAGCTCCCAAAGCAGTGACATCATCAGGTGGGGACACATGAGCCTGAAGGAGACAGTTGACATTCAAACCATAATGGGTGTCAGCTAGGAAGCAAAATGGAGAGCCATGTTTATTTACTGTGATCCATGTTCCTTGCATAGACCATCAAATGATAATGTTTTTAGGCTCAAATTCTCACGATTGACCTAACTTTTAAACAGATTTTAGGAAGAGTTGAATCTTTCAGATCTTTGCTCAAAAGACAAACCTATGTATCAAAGACAAAATGAAATAAATTCCCAGTTGTTGTTTAAAGCTATCTGCCTCCCTGCGGCTTCTGGTTCCTGGTGGGCAGAGGTTGCTGATGCTCCTGGCTCCCTCCATTTGTCTGGGGTGCGGATTGGCGTTCTGCTGGCCAGTATTGGCAGTCCAGCTGCAGGGGTGCCGGGTGTGGGGACGGTGGCAGTGGGCACGGCTGCTGGCCGGCTGCCGGGTGAAGTCCGCTCCATGTTACAGCTCTGGGAGAGGCTGCTTCTGTGGTGGGGTGCCAGGCCTGGACAGGGAAGGGGAGCCTCTGTGTTACAGCTCTGGGAGCATGGTCCCCTTGGGAAGCATGGCTCCCAGTGTGTTCAGCTCATCTCTTTGGAGAGAGTGATGGGCAGTGTTACCTGGGGGAATGTGATGGAAAAGACTTCCCGTTTATTGCAGGAATACCATTGGCTATATAGAGGAAAAGGAGAGGCAGGGGCAGAAATGGGCAAAGGAGATTGGTAATGGTCGGTGTCCTGTGAATGCCTGCTTTGCATAAGTGGATGACCTTAGAGCGTATCAAATGGCAGGGCAAAGGAACTGTCACCTTAGACTCTATTGTCCAGGCACAGTGGGAGTGAGAATGCTGGATTCACTGTGGCTTGCTTAGGGTGCCAGGAGTTTTAGGGTTAAGGGTGGAGCTGGTGAAATGCCTACCGGATTTACTGGGGTTTCAAACCTGTTCTCAACATCGCTTTAACCCTATGTCCTCCATGTCCCATTTAGCAATACCAACACCCAGTAAATAAACCCTTTTCCTCACATCCCAATCAGAGAACAAACAGTTGTCCTAGAAGGGCTACATAGAATTCATAGCAAGACTTTTAATCATTCGTCATCCCAAGGACAGATGGACACCAATCTTTAACTTAGCTCCAGGATTAGCTGAAGACATCGGGTAAAAATTACAATAAAATGGCTCTTGGGCCTGAGAGCAAGCTGGATCATCTAGTTAAATCAGCCAACACGGTCTTTTATCACGGGGATTTGGGGGGCAATAGAATAGAGAGGGGAAAGACCCAGGCTCGGACCCAGGATACAATGGCAGCTTTAGGAGAAAGCTTACCAAATTACCCAAGAGGAAGAGTGTGGGAAGCCAGGACATTTCTGAAAGGGTTTTCTCTGGAGGAAACATCCTGCTTGGCCCTGTCATTTATACCAAGGTAACCACTGGAAAGCTAGATTTGCCTCAAATTTGGGCAAAGAACTTTCAGGTCAGAGGCACCTCCACAAATGGTCCAAATGGACTTAAGGGGTCCAGCACTACTTCCTCCAGTTTATACTAGTTAAACTCCACTCACCTTCTAGGCCCCTAGAGAAGGCAAGTTCACTGGCCCCCTTGTGGACATTTGGGTCATGTATTTCTATTTTTTCTTCACCTCTAATCCTGGCTGTACCTCTCCCCAAACTGTGACTGTGGTAAGCATCTGTGGCAATCCTGGGACCATTTTTCTAAGCATCTCATTATAAATGGAAGAATTACTTTTTCCTGCACCAATCTGATTATATCCAGTCTCCACCCCCACTATTCGGAAGAGACTTCCTTGCCAAATTAGGAATTTCTATCCTTATGGCCCCTGAGCTCACAACATTTCTAGCCTTAATAGGAGTGAACATTATCCCTGGGGTCGGGGGACACTGAAGAGAAAAATCAGTCAAGCTAGGACAATCAAATCTGAACACATTTGTCTACTTGGGAAATGGCTTGCACTCTAAATCACCAGGGATTGACAACCATATTAGCCATTGCTACTAAGTGCAGAAGCACAGGCTGAAATCCTGTGGAACTACTGTAGAAAACCAAAATAAGGCAGGCTTATAAACAAAGATGACATGAATTATTGTACCTTAACTGCCCACACCCCCAGACTAAATGAATCTACAAAACATCTTCCCCATAGAACAGCTAGCAGAGAGAGGAAAAAATCAGAGGAGATACGTCATGCTCGTGAAAACAGATGGACGACACTTCAAGACGAATCTCAGCGGAATTTCATTTTTCTTCTGAAAAGGAACAGAGAAGTGGGATCTGATTATGACCACAAAACAGCAATGGAACTCTAATTTTTCTCGGATCTGGCCTTTAGTATCTCCGCCAACAATAAATACTCTCTGGTACATGGGAGAGGGAAGATTTTGCTAGGAAGGTATCCCAAATTAAACTGTAATATTATCTTTTTTATGTAAGAAACAATACACACATTTCCCCACACAGGAGTTTGGATCAACACCAAGGAAGTAGAAAAAAACATACTGAAAAATCTACAAATAAGACATAATAATCTAGGCATTGAGGAGGTATCTTTGATAAAACTAGAATCAAATACCCTCATGACATTAAAATTATGCAAGCAAATTGGCCAAAAGAACAATTAAGTTTAGCAAACATTACAATAATCATGCATTTGGCAAGACAAGCAAGACCTTTCCTAAAGTAAAAATAAACATAGAAAAAGGGAAAAATTACATCGATTCGCCTGGTTGAGGCATGTGATGACACCTGCTGGGGTGTCACTGTCTGGCTAGGGTATGTATTTCTCTTATCCTATACCTTTACTTCTGGGGTCATATGCTGTTCTATATTGCCATAACAATATTATGCTTACTAGTTGTCTTTGTAAATGTTATCCTGGGTTCAAAACAAACAAACCAAATAACAAGACCTCCACACAGATGATGATTAAACACTGCACTGGTCCACAGAGCGGATCTGAGAACCCTTTTGATTGCTGGACTCTAGACTGGTGCGTAAAGCCATACAACATGCAACCCTGTGTGACTTGAAGACCATTGCCCCATTTCCCTCTCAGCACTTGAGGTTACCTATCAGGAGGTAATCAAGGGAACGATCTAGATTAGGAGCAAGACACACTCAGTTTTTTGGCAGCTAGTTAGAGTAAAGGCTTAGGACGAACTAGATATCCACCTTGGTAAAGAGTTTGGGATCTAAAATCTGAAAAGCTCAGGCTCATCAAGATGTTCTTTTGATTTCCTGGTTCTTTTCCCTCCCTTAACTTTCGTTGGGGCTTTTTTTTTTCTTCCTGTCTGCAGGCTTTTTCTGAGTGTGTGTTCTTCCATCTGGTCCCTTGGGCAATCAGGCTCATCCTAACTCTCTGAAGCTTAGTTCACTTGATGTCTAATTTACATAATTCAGGAATCAATCAGGCTCATCTTTACTTGATGCCTAATTTACATTGAGTCAGGAACCAATCAGGCTCATTCTTACTATGTAAAAACTTCTGGTCCAGAGTGCTCCATTGGACACTCTTTCAGGGCCCCTCCCCACTTGTAGGGAGCTCTTAGTTTTCACTTCTCAATACTATGCCTGCTTGCCCCCTTCTCTCAATGAATCCATAGACTCAACTTGGACCCAAGAAACTGGTGATGTATGCATTATCTATTACCCTAGATAGATTATCTAGGAGATAAGTTAAAGTCTCCATATTATTTATAGTACCTAGTATGATGTACTACTGTGCAAATAGTCATACTGTATTTTTAGGTTATAATGAAAAGAAAAATGTCCACACATATTCAGGGCAGGTGCATTCTTTTTGTTTCTTTTGGTGGGTTGAGTGTGTAATACAGAGCTCCTGTGTGGTCATTCTGACTCTATTTTGCAGATTGCTCACTAACAATGGTGGATCTGGGGCACTGTCATTGTCTACCTCTCTCCTCTCTGAGCCAGCCTCTTCTGCCTCAGAATTCTTTTCTCAACTTGCTATCCAGACATTGATTTTTTTCCTCCAGGTTTAACTTCGGTTTCCTTGTATTTTTCTTTTGTCTAGTTTTGAGGTCTTCATGCCCTCTTATGCATTGACATAGAAACCAAACTGCACTCTATGGAGAATCTTGGACTTTATCTTTTGTTCCTGTTTGAATTCTCATTTCTGTTTCTTATAAATCCACTTGGAAGTTTCACTTCTTCACTCTCTTCAACTGACCTGGATTTGTCTTTTCTTTTCTTTTTTTTTTCCAATCCAGTTTTCACTTCCATTTTCTGTAATCGTGACATTACCCTGCTGCCTGGGATGGGAGCACATCTTGAGGAAATGCTTAATTCTTTCTTATTTCCAATTTGAAAAAAAAAAGAATACTTCTATTTTTCATACATCTCTTGAGAACCCTTGCTTCTCAGGAGGAATATTTAATATTAATTGAATGACAAGATCTTAATGAGCAATTCCTTTAGTAAAGGTCAGTGATAAGCACACACAGCCGGTGTCATGAAAAGTAAGCATAACTGGAATGACATTTCTTCGAGAAGTTTTACTTCGGTCCAGCCCAGTACCTCCCAATTCAGAGATCAAATTAACAAAGGAGGACAGTGAGAAAGAGGATGAAATTAAAGATTAAAACGACCCATTTTCCATACCAGAGGAAGATGCAAGGTTGGTGAGGGGTACTTGCTGAACAGTTCTGGGACCCTGTGGAAAGTAATCTGATGGTGACACATGCCTGGCACCAGGGGTCCCAGGTCTGAGGCATTGTTGCTCATGAACCGTGTATTATAGCAGGAGAACTCTGTGTGGTCTGGCCAAGGTGGGCTCAGAGTTCTCTGCAGCTTGTTCTTTAAAACATACCTTGACCATAGTTAACTACCTCTTAGAAAAGCATAGCTTTAGTTCTGTTTCTTAGTCATTGATTCATATTTTAGTTTTGTTGAGACAGAGCATTGTAATTTGATTGTAAAATGTCCCCCATGGGCCTGTGTGTTTGTCATCAGTTGGTGGCACTATTTGGGCAAATTTTGGAACTTTTAGGAGGTGGAGCCTTGCTGGAGGAAGTGAGTCACTAGAGGTGGGCCTTGAGGTTTAATAGCTCAGCTCTACTTCCTGTTCTCTGTCTGCTTCCTGACTGCCATGGGCCCAGCTCTCTTTATGTGTCTGCAGTTGCACCATCTCGTCGCGAAACTTCCCCTCAAACCTGAAAGCCAAAATAAATCTTTTTCTTCCTTAACTTGCCTCTGGTTAGGTATTTGATTGCAGCAACAAGACCATAACTAACAGACAGTCACTCAGTTGCCCAGGGTAGCTTTGAGCTTGCTATGTAGACCATGCTGGTCTGGAAATTGAGGCAAAGCTCCCAGATTTGTCTCCTATTTATTTATATGCTCATCAAGCAAAAAAAAATGCCTAAGTAAATAAATGAATAATTCCTATGATTCCATGCCATCAGGAGGTTTCGTTTATGGTGACAGACCAGGCCAGACAGAAGGAGGAACAATCCAGGCAGAAGGAACAATCAGGAGTGAAATAACAGGGTGAACTGAACAGGGGAAGATCCAAAAATTGTGTGTGTGTGTGTGTGTGTGTGTATGTTTGTGTGTGTGCATGTATGTGTGTGTGCATGAGCACACATGTGCATGCATGAGTACATGAAGGAGATTAGACCCAGGACCTGGTACATTGTGCTAAAGACACGGCTACTGAGTCACATCCCTAGTCCTCAGAAATTTATTATTATTTTTAGATAGTTTTTCTATGTAGTTCAGGCTGGCTCTGAAATCATGAGCCCATGGTCTCTGTTTTCTGACTGATTAGACTACAGACCTGTACTTTTGGGCCTAGTTTATGAATTCAGTTCTTTTAAAAATATATTTATTTATCTATGCGCTCGAGTGCACACGCACATGTGTGTATGTGTGTGCACGCGTGTGTTCGTGTGCATTTATGTGTGTGCGTGTGTGTGTGTGTGTGTGTGTGTGTGTGTGTGTGTGTGTACACGGGTCTCTTGTTGCTGTAAACAAACACCCATTGGCTTTAGTTGGGTGGCTGGGGAATTGAACCCAGACTGGCAGGCTTTGCCTTTAACCACTGAGTAATCTCTGAAGCCTCAGAATTCAATTATTTTTTTTAAATAGTTATTTGAGAGAGAGAGAGAGAGACAGAAGAAAGAAAGGAAGGAAGGAAGGAAGGAAGGAAGGAAGGAAGGAAGGAAGGAAGGAAGGAAGGAAGGAAGGAAGGAAGGAAGGAAGGAAAAAGGAAAAAGGAAAGAAAGAAAGAAAGAAAGAAAGAAAGAACGAACCAAGGCCTCTTGCCACTGCAAACAAACTCCAGACATGTATCTTTTTGTATGTCTGATTTTATGTGGCTACTGGGGAATCAAACTCAGATCATCAGGCTTTACAATCAAACCTTTAACTGATGAGCCATCTCTCTAGACCCCACAATTCAATTCTAAATGAAGTCAAATACCATATGCTATGAAGAAATGGAGAGAGGACTAAAAGCATAAGAAACATATCTTCTGCCAGGTCTGGTGTGCAGGTCAGGTCTGTAATCCCAGCCATTTGGGAGGCCAAGGCAGAGGAGCCTAGTTGAAGGCCTGCTTGACGGACTGTAGACAGGCTGGTCAACTTAGTGAGACTTTGTCTCTGAATATTGTGTGTTTCGGGCAGTGGTAGAGTGCTAGCCTAACATGTACAAGGTACTAGGTTAATTCTGCAGTACCATGTCCTCCCAAATAAATATTTTCAAACTATAATTTTTTGAACGTAATAATATGAACCTGAATATATCAGAAAGCAAAGTGAGAAGAGAGGCTTCCTCTTTTTATATTCAGGGGTAGTTTGGGCTTTGGTTTATAATACTCTAGCATGTCCAGAACAATTGTTCTTTGCTATCTTATATTTTTTGCTCTATGTGAAAAGAGGTATGAATCAAAATTCTTGAAATATAGGAATTATCAGGATTTAGGTAAGATACAATAAACTTCAAAAGTGCTCTAAAAATGAAAATCAAAGAAATTCAATTAATTTTGAATGACAACATAAAAAACCTTCACAAATAGGAATTGCATTTTCAGAAGTTTTGTCTGGTAAATTACAGAAACCATTAAGCAACACATAATATCAATCACACACAAACTCAGAAAATAAAATATGAAATACCAGCAAACAAAAAAACCAGAATAGGATTATAAAGAAAACTTTAGACCTATAAATCTTATAGATAGAATAGATGAAAAATACTTATTAAACTTTTAGAAAAATGAAATCTAATAATAAACAAGAAGTATACATGGTTATGTTAGTACTTGAATATAGGTCAATATATCTTAACATATTAATACTGGAAGGAGGCAGAGAAGGCAATTGTCTCATAAACGCAGGGAAATCTATTGATATAATAATGAGAGCTATCACTGGATTTGAAGAAAGGGGACTTGCTCGGCCTGAGGGTCCAGCATCACACAGAGTGATTTTTCCCTGATCTCAGGAACTGGAAGCAGTGTTATTTCTCTCTGTAACCATTCAGCATTGTATTGGAGGATAATGCGGTTGTGAGAATAAACAAATGCATTCAGAGTGAAAAGGAGGAAATAAAATTATTTTTATTTTCAGGAGATATGTCAGTATCCATAGAAAATTCTAGAAACAAACATAAAAGCTGCTAGGATGATTGAGAGAGTTGAATCAGTTATATTTCAGGATACCGCTGCGAAGGCATGGCTACTGGTGCCCTTCCAATGTTCTTCTGTTGACTGAATCCCCAAGACAACTATAGAAAAAGGTGGCACCCTTTGATGAGATCAGGTCATGAGAGTGGTCCTCATGGGGATCGGCGCCTATGTGAAAGAGTTTGAAGGAGGGTTGCATTGTCTTTCTAGCATATAAGCACACACAGGAAGCACCGTCTACCTACCATGCCAGGTAGATTTCACCAACTCTGTGCTGGGCATAATGGTGCATTCCTGTAATCCCAGCATTTAGGCGGGTGAGGTAGTCAATTGTTATGAGTAGCAAGCCAGCCTGGGTCAAGGGTCAAGGGTCAAGGGTCAAGGACAAGATCCTGTGTGTTTCTCTCTCTCTCTCTCTCTCTCTCTCTCTCTCTCTCTCTCTATCACACACACACACACACACACACACACACACACACACACACCTCAAAAGTTATTATTGATACTGCTGGACTAATGTCTAATCATATTTGATACTATTGTCTTCACATTGCCTGTGCTATTTGCTTCTATTTTTGTCTTTTCTGGTTTTAATTAAGTATGGTATATAGTTTTACTTTCTTCTTTTTATTTACTTTCAAAATTTATTTTGGTATTTATTTTTGTATGATGTGTGCCAGAGCCCATGTGTGGAGGTCGGAGGATAACTTAGGGTGTTGGTTCTTGCCCTCAACTTGTTTTGAGGCAGGTTCTCTCTTGCCAGGATAGGTGTTCTGTGAGCTTCTGGAAATTTCTCCTGTCTCTGCCTCTGTTTGCAATAGGCATGCTGGGATTACAGATGCCTGCCACAGCTTCTGGCTTTGTTATGTGGGTTTCAGGCATCCAAACTCAGGTTCTTGTGTTTGTTCAGCAAGCCCTTTATCTCTCAAGACATTCTATTTTCTTCTTTGGCACATCGATCCTATTCTTTTTTGGTAGTTATTTTATAATTTTCAATATGCATTTATAATTAATCTAAAGCCTTGTGGACAACACTACTTCTACTTCGAGTACCACAGAACAAAATATTCCCAATTTTTCTCTGTGATAATTAATTTTCTTATTTGAACTTATCTGGGCTAAGAGATGTGCAGACAGATAGAAAACACTATTTTTGGGTATATCTATGAGGCTGATTTTGGAAGATATTGACTCTTGAGCCAGTAGATGGAGCAAAGAATTTCTGCCCCATCAGTATGGGTGAGCAATAACATGACCATCAAAGATGTGAACAGATCAGAAACTAAAGAAGGGAAAACTCACTTTTTGATCTAGAACACACATTTTTTTTCTTGCTCTAAATCATCAGAGTTTCTAGATCTTGAACCTTGGATTCCAGTACATGAGCCATCACCTCATGCTTTCACACTGTTCTGCCTTTAGCCTCAGACAGGGAGTTAAACCATCTGCTCACCTGCTTTTCAGACCCTCTGACTCACAATGAATCACACCTTTGGCTCTCCTGGTTCTCCACTTTTATAGATAGACTATCATGGGGCTTTTTAACCACTATAATCACATGAGATCATTCCTTCCCACAATAAATTTCCTTGTATATATATATTAGTTAGGATTCTCTAGAGGTATAGAAACAAAGGAATGAATATGTATGATAAAGGGGATTTATTAGCTTGGCTTACAGGATATGGGCTGGGAAGTCCAACAACAGCTGTTTGCAGACTGAACTGTCTGAGTATCTGGTAGCTGCTCAGTCCATAGGCTGGAGGCCTCAGCAGTTCCAGATGGGCTTTGAAGGCCTGGAAGATTCCTGGAGAGCCTGGCAAAGCTGGGTTCCACTGTCAGTGAAGATGTTGGAAACTGGGTAGATGCACATACCAGCAGGCTGCTCAGGTATCCAGTACAACTTGCTGGTGTGTGCATCTCCTGGATCTTGGATTTTTCACTCTGGGGGAAGGTCTTTTTCCCTCCATGAATCCTTTCTGGAAATGCCATCACAGCTCCATCCAAAAGGCATGTTTCTTATTTGATTCCTAATCTGCTCCAATCGACAACAGAACTTAACTGCCCTGATATATATGTATGTGTGTATATATAATACATGTGCCTGATCACATTAGGACCTATCATTGGGGACCATTATCCAGAACACTCTTGTACTTAGCAAATACTTTTGTATTTGTTTTAATTGAAATAATATTATGCTGTGCTTTTAGCAAACAAGTAACTTACACAGAAAGAGCATAACTAATAGTCACATTTGCTTCTTAAGTTATGAAAATACTGAGTTTTCTTGGGTTATGGGAAAGTGTGGCTTATTGGTCTTTATTTTTAAAATTATTTATGAATTTCATTCTCTGTTTGCAGACACTCCTGTAACATGTCCATCTATATTTTTAGTGGCACATCGGAAAATGAACTATTAAAATGTCAGGTGCTCCTGCAATATTGGAAGGCAAAGAGAAGTCGGCTTTACCACAGAGGAGGGACAATACTCTCTATGATGATGCATTGCTTTCCAGTTTTCATAAAGTCTTGAACACCAAGTTGTATTTCCTGTACTTGGGCTCCTTTTAGGTACTCTCCGATTCACTCCCTCCTTGCTATGGTAAACCCCTTCAATAAATATCAGTGACCCCAGACACCTTGGGATCAATGCCAATTCTTTGGTTTATTGTAATCAAAGACACTTGGCTTCATTTACTCCCGAGATCTCAGAGACATTCACCATATAAATACCACACGTAGCAGAGACAAGCACTCTTCCAGACACAGCAATGATAATAAAATGAAAGCATTACTTGGGCAGGAAAGGCCTCTTGTTAGCTAAGTAAGTCTATTGCATATCTGACAAAGCCTGACAATAGTATCTCCAGCACACAGGCTGAAGACCAACTATAAATGATCCATTCAAGTCACTCAGACTCATGGGCTAAAGGACTTCCAGATGTCCTCAGAAGCCGGCCTCTGCTCTGTAATCTGGGTCTCATCCGCCATATGGTGCTGATTTGGTTGTTGTGATGAGCAATGCAAGACGGAGCACAGGCTGCTCCGCAAGCTCCCAAAGAGTTGGAAAATCAAGGCCTCATCATTCAGCAGGCTGAGGTCTCCATGGCGAGCATTTCCTGATTTTCATGGGATTGGAGGTGCATTGCCACACTCGAAAGACAGACCATGTATGAGGGAACAAAAATTACAATGCCCTGAAATGACCTCAGCTATTTTGGAATTTTGACAAAATTCTTAGCCCACATTGTTTTCAAATGCAAAATAGGAATAAGAACCTTCAGAGTCCACCTTCTTTCAGGTGCTTATTTTGTTACAGAAAGTGCTTCTTCCTGGTGGTAACCAAGGCCACAGCAGCCTCAGGGACACACCAGGAATCAGAGACAATCAGAATAACATAGAGGCTTTTAAGGAACACCTATTTAAAGTCTCTTTGCCCAATATGGTAAGAGGCACAGAGAGAGCAAATAGTCCTTTCTTACAACCAGAGTTTATGCCTCCAGATTCTCAGTCTGATAGTATCGAGAGCTAAGCTGTCCCTCACCAGGATCTTCTAAAACAAGGCCAGCTTGACTTGGAGGCCAAGGAGTCTATTGCAGTGAAATGTTCTGATCTTGAGCTTCAGGCATGTTGAGTTAGACAGGAACCACCTCCTTAGTCCCTGTTGGCTGCTGTAACAGAACACATACATAGGTACATATAAAGAATAAAAATTAATATCTCAGTCTGGAGTGGAAAGCTCAAGAACAAGATGCAAGCAGTTGGAGTTTGGTGAGGGTCTTCATCCTCACATTGCAGAAAGCTGTTAAAGGACTATGTCATACTATGGTCACACTGTCATTTCAATTACAGTGCACCTGTAACCAGAGTCCTGCCTGTTTGTTAGCTTTATTTTTCTAATGCTGATTGAATTTTACTGATAGTTTTCTAGCAAAGAAAAGTGAGAACAATTTTTTTTTGGAATTTCATTCTTTTTTTAAAATGTATATTTATTGTCCATAATGAGTTACATTATTTAGTGGGCAAACAATGAGTTGTTATCCCCAATTCCCCAAAGCCCCCCCTCCCTATCCCCAATCAGCTAGATATCCTCCTCCGTGGGTCATCTGGATCAGTCCTTGTGGCAGGGGACCATGGATAGCCTAGTACTCAGCCTGGTTCTCCTGGTCCAAGTGTGTTGTTACTGAGGGGTGTCATGCCTCTGTGTAGTAGCCCCCACCACGGCTCTCACAATCTTTCCGCCCCCTCTTCCGCTCAGTTCCCTGAGTCGTGGTGGGTGAGTATTAAGTCTGCTTTAATGTTGTGAGCTTAGGGGGCTTTGTGTCGAAACTTGTTGGTTTCTGTCACCCTGGCTTATCTTGTGTTGATTGAATGGCTGTGGCTGTGGGTCCCTTGTTCATCCCGTCATTCTCTGCGGGGTTCCATATGGATCCTCCATGGTATGACTGTGGTGGCTCATCTCTTGCCAGGATCCCAGCTATCTGCCTATGGTTGGATGATAGGATTAGATGGGCAACAGCTCTCTCGCTGCATCCTGAAAAATACAAACACAATCTCCATCGGAGAGTGAGATCAGTATAGGTTAACAAATATACACAATTCTGGATTACCTAGATTCTATTTTTAGTAGCCTCCCCATCAATCACTCCCATAGTGCATCTTTTCTTGGGAGCCCAAAAGTACGGGATCTGGTGCCTATTGCCCTGAATCCCCAGTTCCAGTCAAGGGCTCCCCATCCCCAAGTGGAATATTTGGCCAAATTTAAAAGCAGTTGATTGTCTCCCCCAGGCCCAGGCTCCTCCATTGTACGAGTGCTCCTTTCTTGGTTCCCTGTTCTCTCCCAGTAGGAGGTATGGTCAGCCTATTCATGGCCACAGACTGTGTTTCATGCCAGTGGTCTCTGTTTACTCCAGCTGCCGTTGACCAGCTTCCCCTGGCAGCTTGTGCAGTGCCTTCCAGCACTGTACTAACTGGCATTTGGGGGCTGGTTACCACTCCGGACCTCGAAGTGTCTCTCGATGCTGATCGATGGCATTCTGTGGTTTCTTCAGCAACAGGGTTTTGCCTCAGGCCTGGGGAGGGCATTCAAGGACTTTGACAGAATTCTATCTTGTTTTTGGAACCTCATGGGTCACTTTGGTCAACAGCTCAGTGAGGGAAGGAAGCGGTGACTGGGACCATGGGTTGTCAGACTGATCAATTATTCACAGGCTTAGGCTCTCTCCTCTACTACTCATGGCCCCTCTTGCCAGTCTACGCCCACTACTTGCTCAATAGGTGACAGTATGCTCGTGAGGATTTCATGTTTTCGAACCTAATTTGGTTTAGCCTCATGCTTAAGCCATTCCCCTCCCCCATCCCTTACCCCTCATTCATAACCTCTCACTTCTTTCTACTGGTCTGCGTAGAGTTTATGGTTAGCCTGGTTAAGGACCGCATATGAGGGAGAATAAAAATGAAAATAGACCCACTCCTTTCACCATGCACAAAAATCAATTCCAAATGGATCAAAGACCTCAATATAAATCCTGTAACCCTGAACACCCTGGAAGAAAAATAGGAGGAACTCTACATGAAATAGGAGTAGGGAAAATTTTCCTGAGCAAAACTCCAGCCCAGGAAATGCAACAATCACTTAACCAATGGGACCTGATCAGGCTCAAAAGTTTCTGTACAGACAAACGAACCATACTCAGAGCCAATAGACCCCCATCAAACTTGGAGACAATTTTTGCCAGCTATAACTCAGACAAAGGCCTAATCTCCAGATCTTACAGATAACTCAAAAAATTACATAATAAAATTTCAAACAGCCCCCTCACAAAATGGGGCACCGATTTCAACAGAGAATTCACAGAGGAGGAAACACAAATGGCCTTTTCTCACCTGAGAAAGTGTTCAGCATCCTTAAACATCAGGGAAATGCAAATCAAAACCACAATGAGATACCACCTTACCCCAGTCAGAATGGCAATCATAAAGAAAACCAGCAACAATTGTTGCTGGTGAGGATGCGGGAAAAAGGAACCCTCATTCACTACTGGTGGGATTGCAAACTCGTTCAACCACTATGGAAAGCATTGTGGAGACTTCTAGACAGAATGGACATAGAACTACCAATGGACCCAGCTATCCCTCTACTAGGCATCTACCCGTAGGATGCCACATCTCGATGCAGAAACTTTTGGACAACTATATTTATAGCAGCTCAATTCATAATAGCCAAGAATTGGAATCAACCCAAATGCCCATCCATGGAGGAATGGACAGCGAAACTGTGGTATATTTACAAGATGGAATTCTATTCAGCTGAAAGGAAAAATGACATATCAAAATTTAGGAAAAAATGGTCTGACTTTGAGCAGATCTTACTAAGTGAACAGTCAAAAGATCAGAGAACAGTTTTTCTTTAAAGATAAAAAATAAACAAAAAGGCAAATGACAATGAAGAGTAAAAGAAAAATTTAACAGGATAAAAGACATTAAAAGGCTGAGTAAGATTGTGTTTCTTTGGTTCTTTTAGGGAGAATGGAACCTGTTAAGAATTAAACTATGATACATGCTAAACTTACATTCATGAAACAGATGCAAAACATAGTCACACCCCATCTGTAGGAACAGTCAGATAAGAAGTACAAAAAGAAATTGGTACTTTGGCATCATGGAATGGATAATTTACTTTTTTTTTGGGAAATAAAAGCACTCACTGCGAATTAATCTTTACTTCATTTCCTCCTTTCCTAGTTTCCAGCTATTTAGTCATGAAGACCCTTGATGTTCCATCCCATCTGCCTGCTCCCAGCCACTGACTCCACAGGTCTAATCTTCACATTTTTTCCTAACTTAAGCCATCAGTGATATCCTGTTGCCCGTTGAGTAATGACCAAGCTTTGTCGATGGCATCCAAAGCCCAGCACCAGAATAGGTAAGTAGGTTTTAATTAGCACACGGCTCCGATGGATGTCATCCTTTCTGCCTGGAGCTCTGTGCTGACACGAGATCTGAAGCGACATCTGAATTCAATGAGCTGGCGTGTCGTGATGGATTGGGGATGCCAGCCCCGACTTTGCTCTCTGCGAGTAAAAGCCCAAGGCCACATGTTTCCTCGGCCTCATTGATCATGACCTCCTGACATCTCATTGCGTTATCCCAGCTCTTTGCTGCGGCAACTGCGAGTTACCTTGTGCTCAGCCAAGTAAGGCAAAGACAGTACAGAAAGTTCTTCCTCATTAGGACGCCAGATGGTTAAGAATAGCCAATCTACTCCATCTAGTTAACATTCTGCATGTACCCCTTTTTTATTGGCCACTGCCTGGCAGTTGCTGTCCTTATCTGGCCTGTCTGGTCATCCTTTGTTGTAGATTAAGCCCTTCAGTGATTCCTACTTCAGCTTCTTTCCCTGACTTAGAAGATCCCCATCTTTTAGCCGATGCTAACCTTTCCAACATGATCTCTGTCGCACCTTAAAATGAAGCCTGTGACCAAGGTCAAGTTTAATTGTAAACCACCTAATCGGAGGGAGTCAGCTTTGTACCTCTATAGTCCGTTCTGTTACATCACAATCTAGTTGGCAGAAAACACTTGGGAATAGGTAGGAATAAAATGATGAAGTGAATTAGTTAATGTAGTCTTATTTGTTTATTAGATTATTTATTTGCAAGGAGAGAGAGAGAGAGAGAGAGAGAGAGAGAGAGAGAGAGAGAGAGAGAGAATGGGCACAGCAGGACCTCCAGCCACTGCAAAGGAACTCCAGATGCATGCATGCATCACTGTGTATTTACATGGTTACTGGGGAATTGAACCTGGCTTGTTAGGCTTTGCAGGCAAGCACCTTAACCATTGAGCCATCTCTCAAGCCCAGTCAATGTGTTCTTGACTCTGGCCTAAGTAAAGAGAACTGAGTATAATTTAGTAAAACACCTGTCAGTTGTAGAGCATGGGGAAAAGGTGAAGTGTGGAAGTCTATGAAAGGGAAGTGGGGAAGGAGGTCTGGTAAGTAACCAACCATATGGAGGTGCCATATCCTGACCATGTTGGCAGGCTAGGAGAATTTCAGGGTTGAAGCATAGTGACTTGATTCCAAACCCATGAGACTGAAGAAAGAACTTTGCAGTGAGGGGATAAGGCTATTTGATGTGCCATGGTGTTTGTCATAAATCAGGCACGAATGGAGCCATGCACTCACTTCAAGCTCAAGGGTAAGAAAAGAGGAAAATAGAGAAGGCTTAAGGTTTTGAGAAGGAAAATCAGAATTGTTGGAGGTCTCTTTTGTTCCAGGCACCATACTAGGTTCCTCTCATGGGCCATACCCATAATCCTATGCAAGCCTACAAGGTAGATACCAGCAACTTCATTTTATAAGTAAAGAAATGAGATCTCAAGAGAATTGAGGACTCTCCCCAAATTTACGAAAGTCAGGGTGAAGCCCGAGTTGCAACCCAGGTCTGATGGCTTCCATATCCATGTGTGTTTCCATTTGGTCATCATTACAAGCTTACTATATTGGTGTCATTTCTATTTGTTGTTCTCTCTGATTTATGTGACACACAATCACACAGGTGACACATGTGATGTTGGTAAAGCATATACATTGTAAGATATCATCACCTTATAATCTTAAATCTGTTGAGAAACACATGTTAGTTTTTCAACATCAACAAAAATTAATAAGATACTGTGATGGTTAAGTTTTATTGTCAATTTGACCTTTTTAGTCATTTTGGGTGGGTCTCTGAGGATGTTCACAGGAAGGCAGCCCTCTTAGAAGGGGGAAGGATGTAAGGAAGCTCAGGGAAGCTGGAAATGAAATGCCTTCCTGGGAGGGCAGTGCAGGAAGGAAATTCCAGACACCCAGGAAGCCAACAAGTTTGGGATTGGTTTGTAAGACCCCACCCTAAGGATTTATAAAGGGAAAAGAAATCTCTCTCTTCCCCTAGCCGGTTTGCTATTCTGTATGTGGTACTGGTGATGGCTTTTCTCTCTCTCTCTCTCTGCTTGGATGTATGAAAGGGGGCAGCCTGTTTTGTCATCATGGATCTTCCCCGGATCTGTAGCTTCAATAAATCCTTTCCTGCCATTAACTGTGCCTGGTTCAAAGGTTCATCCCAGCAGTGTGTGACTGACTATTACAGAGACACTAGGGTATGAATGGACCCAGGCTCAATGGGACATTGAATTTGTTCAAATCTTCTTGGGTGACCATGATGAGTTGAATTAAATTTTTCAGGAGCCGAGAAAATGTACTTTGCTATTACAAAAATTTATTAAGGAAGAAACAGTGAAAAGTGAAACATTTTAGAATTTGGAACTTAGCCTGATAAAGATGTTTCCCTCGATCAATAAATGGGGAATTAGCTGGACTGAATCCACAGTTTAGGAAATTAATGAGGGAAAGCTTCTTTTTGATAAATTAAAATGTATTCTAGACTTAGAACCAAAGTCAAGATTAGTTTGATATATAAAAACATAAAGACAGATTGACTTTTACATGTAAATGAAAATAACTGTAGCTGATCTAAATTATCACTGAGTTCTTGTGTGTGTGTGTGTGTGTGTGTGTGTGTGTGTGTGTGTGTGCATGCCTGCATGAGAACCACAGTATATTTGTGGAGGTTAGAGGACACATTTGGGTGTCAGTTCTTGCCTTCCCCCTTGTGTGAGACAGTCTCTGTTGCTCACTACTGTGTGTTCTGGCCTAGCTGGCCCATGAGCCTCCTGTCTCCCCACAGGAGCACCGGGATTACAAATGCTTGCTATATAATCCAGCTTTCATGTTGGTTTCAAACGTAGGTCTTAGCCATCTCCCTGTCTTGGGGACTGAGTTTTCCATATATATGTATGTATAGTGTATCTTATGCATATATGCAATATTATATATGTATACATGCATGATAAAAATAACTAAAAACAAAACTATCATCATTTTTAAGGACTTCTCAGTAATGGATGGATCTGGAAACAATTATACTAAGTGAGGTAAGCTCGGCTCAGAAAATCAAATGCTGCCTGCTCTCTCTCTCATGTGTTGATCCTAGCTTCAATGTTTAGTTTCTATGTGAATTGGAGTAAAAGTCAGTAGTAGAGACCAGGAGGCTAGAAAGGGAGGCTAGAGGAATGAAGAAGAGGGGAGCACTTCAGGAGAGGATAGAGTAAATATGTAAGTAGAGGGCAGAATACTTGGTGGGGGTGGTCTAAGGGGAAGGGATGGAGGAGAGGAGGCGGTGGCAGGAGGTTTAATCAAAATTTAAGATTTATGTGGGGCATGGTGGTGCACTCCTTTAATCCCAGCACTTGGGAGGCAGAGGTAGGAGGACTGCTGTGAGTTCAAGGCCACCCTGAGACTACCTAGTGAATTCCAGATCATCTTTGGCTAGAGTGAGACCCTGACTCGAAAAACAAACAAACAAACTAAAAATTAAGATATTTGAATAGGCCATATGGAAATCTATTTTTCTAGCTAATAATATGCTAAAAAGGAGAGAATTTGGGCAGAAGCATCCTGTGGAGATGGATAATGTTGTGCCTAGGAGTCATAGATTGTTATTAGAAAAATTTCAATGCCAAGGGTGGGATATCTTCTAGCGAGTTATTGGCCAAGGACGCCTCTAATGACCCCAAAGTATTACAGGTCATTGCCAAGGCTCTTGATGACCACCAGAACAAGATGGTAAGAACCTGTTGCTGGAGGCTCCACATGCTTGGGCTCTAGGTCACTGAGAAATCAAGTTGGAGCTGTGCTGGAAGCCTCCTTCCTGTTGATTAGCTGTCAGAACGCTGGAAGAGCCTCTGCAGTGTGTTGGGGAGAAAAGTCTTCAATAGTATATTAACCAGTAGCTGACTCAGCATCATCCAAAACAGTGGGTGAGCCAGGCCAAATGGGACTACTGGTACAATGGTGGCATGTCTGATATGGGGGAAACCAACTGCTCTCTGATTGGACTTGATGCCTGTTCCACTGGAGGGAATTCATACCTGGTACTGAACACCTGACCAAAAGCCTATGGCTGAGGAGGTTATAAGCCCAAGGGGGAAACCACTACTGTTGTTTAGCTAAATGGATAGATATAATGCCCACCAAATTGTCCTTTTATGCCCACATATTAATGCCACTCTTATTTTTAGCCGAAGGAAGAGGAAAGCCTTGATCTTTACGACTTCACTGTGGCTGATGCTACCTACCTACTCAAGACTTGCATGATAGGAGGGGGGAAATGATGACATCAAAATTCTAAGAGAGACTAGGTCGAAAGAAGAGGGGATTCAGTGGAGGGAAGACTTGGGAGGAGGGAAAGAGAGGATGGTCGGAGGGGATTATGATCATGGGATATTGTTTGTGTTTTTGGAAGTTGCCAATAAAACGTTAAAAAAAGAATTTCCTAAGACTATGATAAAAATTCTCACAAATTTAGTGCTTTTAAGGAGAGACAGTTGTTCTTTGATTTCTGGAGGTCAGAACTGTCTGCTCTCTGCTTCTTACTGGATGAGACTGGTTATAGACGCACGTAGCCACACGAATCTGTTCATGCTGGTTATGTGGGTCCTGGGGATTGAACTCTAGTGGTCTTTCAGGCCTTCTTTGACCCTCAGGCTTGCACAGGAAGTGCTCTTAATCACTGAGCCATTTCTCCAGTTCAACTTTTTCTTTATTATGATCATTGTTCTTCTTCAATCTGTTGATTGATGACATACATTAATGGGCTTTTTGAAGCTCAAGAGTGCTTTTGTTTCTAGGATATATCCAGCCTGCTCTTGATGCTTTTGCAATTAAAGGCTGGATTTGCTTTACAATTGGTTTAATTCATCATTTTCAAACCTATGTTCAAAAGTAAGAGGACCTATAACATTCTGTTTTCTGCTGTCACATTTTGGTATCAAATTTGTATAGAATTTTTTTGACAAGAGGTATATGTTTATTGGAAAAAATGCCTGGGTTTTACAATCTGGACCTGTGGTTTTCCTTCCTTCCTTCCTTCCTTCCTTCCTTCCTTCCTTCCTTCCTTCTTCCTTCCTTCCTGTCTGTCTGCCTTCCTTCCTTCCTTCCTTCCTTCCTTCCTTCCTTCCTTCCTTCCTTCCTTCCTTCCTTCCTTCCTTCCTTCCTTCCTTCCTTCCTTTCTTTCTTTCTTTCTTTCTTTCTTTCTTCACACATCTGTGCAAGTATACCGGTGCACCAGGGACTCTTGCCATTGCAAATAAATGCCAGCCACTTGCCACTTTTGTGGTTTTATGTGGGTGGCTGGGGAATTGAACAGCAGGCTTTTTAAAGCAATGCCCTTAACCATTGAACAAGCTCTCCAGCCATTACTTTAATTTTTGGGAGATGTTGTAGTCAGCTTCACATTGCTGGAATGAATACCCAAACCAGGCAGAGTTTAGAGGAGAAAGGGATTTTCTTCAAGCTTACAGATTCAAGGGAAGTTCCATAGATGACAAAAGAAACTGGCTTCCACTCACAGATCCAAGCAGAGAGAAAAACTCCAGCTAGCAGAACACCAGCACACACACACCAAAGAGCAGCAAGCAGCAGGGACCCAGGCAGAACTCAGACCACTCTACATCCCTTTGGGCTGGAATTCAGATGTCTCCCCTACACTCACACCTCCTCTAGCCATTGTGGCTAGAGATCCAAGTTATTAGTTTAACACTCGAGTCTATGGTGACCTACATTCAAACTACTACAGATGACAAGTTACAAAGATGATATAGAGTTCCCCTATTCATTCACCATCTCCATTAATATCTTATATGATAATACATTTGCCCAAACTAAGAAAACGGAGTTAGTACATTGTTGTTAAGTAAATTTCATATTATATTTGTAATTCCTTCATTTTTATGTTAGGTACTTTTCCCTTCTAGGATCCAGTTCAGGGTAACAATGCATTTAACTCCCAGTCTTCTTTATCCTCCTCTGCCCAGTAGAAGGTTCTGCCTGTTCTTTTTATTTTGTTGATCATACTGAGCCTTGCTGGTGAGGCCTTTTGTAGAATAGTTCCCACACATGCTTGGAAAAAATGCCACAGGGTATGTGACATTAACTCAGTGGTGACATTAACTACATGGCTGGGCTGATACCTCTCTATTAAGTAGTCAACAGATTTTTTTTCTCCTTTTATGCATTATATTGGGAAACAAGTCACTACGTCCGGCCCATATCTGCTAGGATGTGGATCAAGCTTTTCCTTCTGAAGAAGGGGGGGGCAACACTGGCACATTACTTGGAGTTCTTCTGAGAGGAAATTGATCTCTTCTCCCCCTGTGATCATTTATTGATATAGTCAGTCATTTATTTATTGATGTCAGTATGGACTCCTGTGTATTTATTTTACACCTTCTGCTATAATTTAATACTATATTATTTATTTTGCTTGTCGAATTATTCCAGTTTGTTATTGAGAACTTTTTTCAAGTTAAGTTCTGTGGTTCCGTGTCTCCATTCTCTCTCTCTTTCTCCTCAACTTCCTATCCCTGCCCTTGGAGAGAGAGGCAAGAGCTCAGGCAAGTGTTCCACCAAACCACATTCACAGCCCATCTCCCCATTCTTTTGGGTCATTTCTTGCATTTTGGTACCACCAGATGCTTCAGAATCACCTTGTGGTTTCTCTGTCCTACTTGTAGAAATATTTTAAGGAAGACTGTTTCCTTTTGTTGAAGAATGGCACTTTGAAGGTCAATATAGTTATAGGATGAGCTCATAGTGGTATATGCTATCATGTGCTATGATATTGTTTCTGACCTATACTTCAAAAATTTTTATTTGAGAGAGAGAAAGAGAGAACAAGAGAGAGAGAGAGAGAGAGAGAGAGAGAGAGAGATGAGAGCACACATCAGTATACCAGGACCTCTTGCTGCTAAAAACAAACTCAGACACATGTGCCATTTTGTGCATTTGGTTTATGTGGGTACTGGGGATTTGAATCAGGACCTGAAGGCTTTGCAAGCAAGCACTTTGAAGCACTTAACTATCTTCTCAGACCTTGGTCTCTGTGACCTCTAGCAGCTCTATTGAAATGCAGTTCATATGCCACACAATTCATTTATGTGAAGTTCATAATTAAACCTGGTAATTTTGAGTGCATTCACAGAGCTGTGCAATAATCATTCTGTGATTATTTCATCACCTTGAGAAGAAACCCTATACAGCATGCCCTTCTCCTGCTCTTCTTCTCCCAGTCCTAAGCAACCATTAATCCAGTTTTCCTCTCTGTTTCATATGAATGGGAGAGTATGTAGCATGTAGCCTTTTTGTGCTAGCTGCTTGCAAAGCTCATACACACAGCAGCATGAGTCACTAATTTGTTTCCTTGTTTCTGAGACACCACTGTCTGCATTTCCAACCTTTTGTCTATCCACTCACCTTTTGATGGACAGTTGACTCTTGTGGATAATGTCACCGTAAGCATTTGAACAAGTTTCTAAGCAGATATGTATTTTCCATCCCCTTGTGTTTAGACCCAGGAATGGAATTTTTGGGTCACATGATACTCTGTGTTTAGTCATTTGAGAAACTGTCAGATTATTTCCCTTATCAAACAGGCCATATTATGTTCCTACTGGAAATGTATAAGGTTCCAACTCATCACCCAAGTTCTGTTGTTTCACTCATCCTAGGGGCATGAAGCAGTGTCTCACTGGATTTTGAGTTGTGTCTCCCCAATGCCTAATGATGCTGAGCGTCTTCTTGTGTACTTGTTTGACACATGTGAATCTTGGCAGATATATTCAGGGAAATCCTCTGCCTATATTTATTATGTATCTGTGGTGGTTTGATTCAGGTGTTCCCCCTGCAAAACTCATATGTTCTGAATGGATGGCAATGTGGGAATTAGAACTGTGTTAGAGATGTGTTGTTGGGGGTGTGCTTATGGGTATTACAGCCAGCTTCCCCTTTCCAGTGTTTGACACACCCTCCTGTTGCTGTTGTCCACCTGTTGTTGGCCAGGAGGAGGTCATGTCCAGCCTCTGCTCATGCCATCATTTACCCTGCCATCATGGAGCTTCCCCTCAAGTTTGTAAGACAAAATAAACCTTTTCTCACAGTCAGCTTGCTTTTGGTCAGATTCTTTCTTCCAGCAACAAGAAAGCTGACTATACAGTCAAATTGGTAGCAATGAGTGAGGACATTGCTGCTTGAAATCTAACTACATGGTTTTTTTTAATATATAATTATTGTCCATAATGAGTTACATTATTTAGTGGGCAAACAATGAGTTGTTATCCCCAATTCCCCAATGCCCCCCTCCCCACCCCCAATCAGCTGGATATCCTCCTCCATTGGTCATCTGGATCAGTCCTTGTGACAGGGGACCATGGATAGCCTAGTATTCAGCCAGGTTCTCCTGGCCCTAGTATGTTGTTACTGAGAGGTGCCATGCCTCTGGATAGTCTC
>PVHP010008081.1:0-54331 GCA_004024765.1 Zapus hudsonius | reverse complement strand
ATATCTTTGAAGGTAGAATATTTTAATTAATCATGTATTCATGTATCTTAAACCCAGAGATGGTGAATGCCTATGAACCTAACCCTTTGGGAGACTGAGGTAGAAGAATTGCAAACTTGAGGCTAGCCTGAATTCCATACTGAGACCATGCACACATGGTGTGTGTGTGTGTGTGTGTGTGTGTGTGTGTGTGTGTGTGTGTGTCTGTGTGTGTGTGATGGCCTCCCACCACTAGAGATTGAACCTCAGCACCCTGCACGTCCTGTACTCTATCACAAGGACTCCTCTCATAAGTACTTTATCATAAAGCTGCAAAGACAACCTATACTGTTTTACTCATCCTTAAAAAAAAAATAACATCTTCACTGCTGGTGTTTTAAAGTTGTTTCTTGGCTATAGGTGTAAGGTTACATTTTCCATTGATTATATCAAAATGAAACCTTGAAGGGGATTCGGTGATGTTTTTGCAATTTTGTGTATATTTGTTTAAAAATCCTGGAGGAGTTTTCATTCTATGCGACACAAATTAATGTTGGCCAGGTGTGATCACTCATGTCTATAATCCCAGCACTACGGAGGCAGAGAGAGATAAGAGGAATACTTTGAGTTTGAGGCCTGACTGAACTGTAGAGCGAGTTCTAGTTCAGCATTGCCCAGTGTGAGACACTGCTTCAAAACAGCAACAAAGTGAGTTTAATATAAAGCATACATAGGGTTTTCACTAATAAAATGAAACTTGTATCTCAATAATAGATTATTAAAATGTGACACTCTCCATCAAACTTTAGCTTGGTTTGAAAACACTGACATATTACCTAATGCCACCTGTATTCAGTTTGTGCCAATTTTAGAATAAAAATAATTCTGCCAAGAGATGTATAAACTGGTCATTTTTCCATTTTGGATACTATAAAGTTTCAAAACATAAGTATATGCCTTTTAAAACATTACATTCAAAAAGAGTGTCAAGAATTAAAAAAGATATTAGAAGAGTACTATATTTAAAACTATAATGATCATTTACCATTTTTATTTTTCTGATTTTTTTTTTTTTTGCTTTTTGAGACAGTGTCTCACCATGGATTGCTAAAGGCCAGGCAAGACCCTATCTCAACAACAACAACCACCACCACAATAATAAAAAGCCAATAGCCTCTTCCAGGATAGATTTATATAGGTAATTTTTATTTGAGGGGGTTGGAATGAGAGAAAGGTAGACACTCTCTTTTTAAATTAAATTATCTGGCCGCTCTGTCTACTGAAGCATTGCTGAACTATCCTTGTCCTATAAGCTACATTGCTACGAAGAGACTTCACCATTTGCTTGTGGAAAAAAATAAATGTAGAACTTCCCTTTTAGTTAGGAAATACATTTTTGTCAACATCATTTTAGATTGTATTTTTCTTTCTTTCTATTTTTTTCTTCCTTCCTTCTCCTTTCTTTCTCTCTCTCTTCCTCCCACCTCCCTCCCTTCCTGCCTCCCTTCCTCCCTCTGTCTCTTCCTTTTATTAAAAAAAACCTTTTTTTATTTTTATTGTAAAATTGGCCAGAGATGTAGTGGCCCACAACTTTAATCCTAGCACTAGCAAGGTAAAGATAGGAAGGTAGGAGGGTCGCAGTGAGTTCGAGGCCAGCCTGGGACTCCAGAGTGAGTTCTGAGTCAACCTGGGATAGAGTGAGACCCTACCTTGAAAAAAAAATAAAACTTTTATTGACGATGTTCATAATTCCCTCCTGTTACCTTCTTGTGCTCCTTCTTCCAAGAACCTTTCTTGTCTTTATTTCCCCCTCCACAACCCGTGGTAGAACTCTGATGGGCTTAACATTGTGCTGTCTCATGCAGGTGACACATCATGGGATCATGATCACATCCAGGAGTGCTTCTCCTCTGCATCTTACATTCTTTCTGCCTCCTCTTCCACAACTTTGTAATTTGCAATTACAGTACGTCT
Source organism: Zapus hudsonius (assembly GCA_004024765.1). NCBI lineage: Eukaryota > Metazoa > Chordata > Mammalia > Rodentia > Dipodidae > Zapus > Zapus hudsonius. Next base: position 52,378 of record PVHP010008081.1, on the reverse strand, counting down.
TTAAACAGAGGATCCCTGCAGTGAGCTACTTAACCCATAACAGAAGCTTGTTGACTGACTGCTAACTTCCAGGCAAGATTCTGAGGACTCATGAGTACCACAAAACACCAGCCCTAGGGGGAGTTGGGCAACTTTTCCAGAAATGAATGAGGGAATTTTGTTATTAATTTTTTTTAGTTCTCTGTAGGTTCTGGAAATTAGGCCTCTGTCTGAGTTGTAGCTGGCGAAAAACATCTCCCAGTTTGAAGGTGGTCTATTGGCTCTGAATACAGTGCTTTTGTCTGTACAGAAGCTTTTGAGCCAAATTCAAACTGCCCCCTCACAAAATGGGGCACTGATCTCAACAGAGAATTCACAGAGGAGGAAACACATATGTCCTTTACTCACATGAGAAAGTGCTCAGCATCTTTAAGCATCAGGGAAATGCAAATAAAAACCACAATGAGATTCCACCTTACTCCAGTCAGAATGGCAATCATAAAGAAAACCAACAACAATAATTGTTGGCGAGGATGCTGGGGAAAAAGGAACCCTCATACACTGCTGGTGAGATTGCAAGCTTGTTCAACCGCTTTGGAAAGCACTATGGAGACTCCTCAACAGAATGGACATAGAGCTACCAATGGACCCAGCTACCCCTCTACTAGGCATCTACCCACAAGAGGTCCATCTCAGGATGGAGACATTTGTGCAACTATGTTTATAGCAGCTCAATTCATAATAGCCAAGAATTGGAATCAACCAAAATGCCCTTCCATGAAGGAATGGATAACAAAACTTTGGTATGTTTACATGATGGAATTCCATTTAGCTGAAAGGAAAAATGACATATTGAAATTTAGAGAAAAATGGTCTTACTTGGAGCAGATCTTACTAAGTGATCTCTCAAAAGAACAGAGAGCCAAACACTGCATATTCTCCCTCATATGTGGTCCTTAACCAGGCTAACTGTAAACTCTATGCAGACCAGTAAGGAAAAAAAAGTGAGAGGTTATGAATGAGGGGTAAGGCATTGGGGGAGGGGAATGACAAGCATGAGGCTAAACCAAAATGGGTTCAAAATCATAAAATCCTCATGAGCATACTGTAATCTATTGAGCAAGTAGTGGGCATTGTCTGGAAAGACAGGCCGTGAATAGAAGGGGAGAGAGTCTAAGCCTGTGAAAAATTGATCAGTCTGGCAACTCCTAGTCCCAGTCACTGGCTCCTTCCCTCACTGAACTGTTGACCAAAGTGACCCATTAGGTTCCAAAAACAAGACAAGATTCTGTCAAAGCTCTTAAATGCCCACCCCAGGCCTGAGGCATGATTCTGTTGCTGAAGAAACCACAGATAGCCATTGATCAGCATGGAGAGACCCTTCGAGGTCCAGAATGGTATCCAGCCCCCAGATGGTAGTTAGTGTAGTGCTGGAAGGCACTGCATAAGCTTCCAGGGGAAGATGGTTAATGACAGCTGGAGCAAACAGACCACTGGCATGAAACACAGCCTGCTGCCATGAGTAGGCTGACCACACTTCCTACTGGGAGAGAACAGCAAACCAAGAAAGGAGCTCTTGTGCAATGGAGGAGCCAAATCCTGGGGGAGGCAATCAATAGCTTTAGAATTCGGCCAAATATTCCACTTAATGAGGGAAAGCCCTTAACTGGAACTGGGGATTTAGGGTGATATGCACTGGGAGCCAGACTCTTGGTCCCTCAAGGAGAGATGCACTAAGTGAGTGATAAACCGAGAGGCTACTAAAAATAGAATCTAGCTAATTCAGAAATGTGTATCTCAATTAACCTATACTGATCTCACTCTCTGATGGAGATTGTTTGTATCTTTCAGAATGCAGCTAGAGAGCTGTGGCCCATCTAACCATACCAACTAACAGCAGGCCGGTAGCTGACATCCTGGCAAGAGATGAGCCACCCCAGACATACTGTGGAGGATCCATATGGGACCCCATAGAGAATGATGGGATGAACAAGTGACCCATAGTGATAGCCAATCAGTCAACACAGGACAAGCCAGTGAGACAGACACCAGTGATTTTCAACACAACCTAAAGCAGAAGTGCCGAGACCCGTAAATTCTCAACAATAAAGCAGCCTTAATACTCACCCACCATGACTCAGGGAACTGAGCAGAAGAGGGGGCAGAAAGATTGTGAGAGCCTTGGTGGGGGAGAATATCCAGAGACATGGCCCCCCTCAGTAGCAACTCTCTAAGGCCAGCAGAACCGGGCTGTCTCTTAGGTTATCCATGCATGGTCCCCTGCCCCAAGGACTGATCCAGACTACCCAAGGAGGAGGATATCCAGCTGATTGGGGATGAGGAAGAGGGGATTGGGAACTGGGGATAACAACTCATTGTTTGCCCATTAAATGATGTAACTCATTATGGACAAAAAAAAAAAAAGAAAAGAAAAGAAAAGAAAAGAAAAAGAAAAAGAAAAAGAAAAAGAAAAAAGAAAAAAAGAAATGAATGAGGGAGAAAATGCTGTAGTTCTCAGGCTATCCAGTAGGTGGCAGAATGTGGGAAAGGAATAGCATTTCTGGTCCCAAGAATTGTGGCTTCCCATGAAAATTTCCAGCACATTTTTGTTACAGGTGTCTCTATTTTTGAGCACTACAGTTAATAAGGAATGGTTGGAATACATCAACTCTTCAGTTTTACAAAGCATTCCTTGCTGGCACTTATCTCTTCTAGAACGGAAGAGAACCAGCTGTGTCCCTCAGAGGCTTGTCTACAAGATCCCAAGCTTACATTAAGAAATTGGTCCGTTTTCCTCCCATATGTCTCTGTACCCCAGATGTGTAGATCATAGTAACGGTCTAACATCTGGCTTTGCACACGATCCACAAGACCTTGGATCAATTTTATTCAAATTTCCATAAATATATTTCATGAGTCAGTGTCCACAGCTAACATTTTAGAGATTTGAAACAGTTTAAATATAATCCACATAAATAGCCTGTGGGCAAGAATTCTTCTGCTGTTTATGTCATTTTAGCATAAATCTATTTAATTTTTATGCCTAGCTACTGTTTTCTGTTTACTATCTCTTACTTTCAACATTGCCACTGTGACTTAGAGCAGGTCACAATTTTCTTGGACCCTCACCATGAGAATGACACTTATGGAGAATAAGAGCATTGGTCTTGAAAATGGTTTTCAATAATTCCTGCCTTTCACAGAACCAGATTCATATTTATGTCTTCTGAGTATGCATGAGAAGGCTAAATGAGTTACTAATATACGTGTAATACTATCCACAATTTTGATTCCATTATCATTTTGCTAATTAATTATGAAATTTCGGAGACTCCTATTTATTATACTAATGACCAAACTCAAAATGGGCTTACCCATAGGAAACCTGACTTACAAACTATCTTTCCAGAATACCGAATGAGTATTCTTCCAAAAGCCTTAAATCTGCTATGGGGTATGATACAACTATTCCCAGTTTAACAGGATGCTTTTTATTGTTGTTGTTGTTGTGTTTTAAATCATGGATACCAACTGGAAAACATTTTAGAGATAGTTCTCTTTGTAAACAAATCTTGCCACTTAGTGCCTTGCAATCTAAACGCCTACACTACAAAGTAGTTACACTTTATTATCACATTTATCACGTTGTATTATGGTCACAAGGAGGGTGACCATACCTCCTTAGCTTATGCCTGCTGTGCTGAAGTACCATCTGGTTTAGCATTTTAACGCTTTGGAAAGTGTCCTGGTGTAGACAATAAACCCGGAGCCCCCCAGTTATGAGGCAGGTGCCTGGTGGAAGGCCCATGAGCACTGGGGTGGTCTGAAGCTGAGTGTGGGTCTGTTTGATAAATGAATGATGCTGGGGACCTGGAGATGTCTGATTTGCACTCAGAGAAGCTTTGAGGAGAAACTTAGAGCAAAAGGCAAAGGCAGAGTGTGTCACTGGAGGTTAATCAGGAGAGCCTCATGCCTAAAACTCAGCCTCCTCTCAGCTGTGGTAAGAAAACACTAAGTTTCAATAACTAAGATAGTGAGGTCTACAGAGAACAGCTTTTTTGTGTTTCCTTTTTCAGACAAGGTTTCACTATGTAGCCTAGGCTGGCCTGAAACACATGGTACTTCATGGGTCTCCAGAGTATTGGCATCCTGGGTGTGAACCAGCATACCGAGCACCATTTTGGTTCTTTTAGGGCTGTGATTGTAACTGTACTGAGACAGCTCCCAGTGAAATGCATCACAGATGATATACGATTCTAAGTCTCAGTGGGGGTAGAGACAACTAATTCAGAATTTCCAAGGTCTCCGAGATGGTTCAGAGCTGGGGACTGAGGTGGCCGTGCAGGTCACGTGGGAGTAGCAGGGGGTATGTCTTCATCATAAGGGTAAGATTTCATTTGGGTCAGCCTAATTTGTTTTCAGTACCTTGATTTGATGATGGGTTATATATAGTACATATATATATATATATGTATATATATATATTAACTAAAAGAGAGTATCCTTGCCTCTTTGTTTTGTGAAAGCATCTCTTGTAGGCCTGTCTGGCCTTGAACTTTTTGAACTCTTAATTCTTCTGCTTCTACTCATAAGTGTTGGCTTGCAGGTGTCTGCCACCATGTGGGGCTGACACAGTTTTTAAGTTAAAAATTGTCAATGCATTGTAGTGTTGGGCATTGAATCCTGGCCTTGTACATTGAAAGCACATTTTCATTGACGCACACCTCAGCCCGGGTTTTTAACTGATATGTAAAATCACAAAATGGGGCATTTTAATGGAACACTATGTGATGACTCCACGTATCCTACGTCTTCAAGCATTTTTATTTTGGGGGGTGAAGGAAGAGTACTAGGGATTGAACCCAGGGACTTTCACATGTTGGAAAAGCATTCTACCACCTAGCTGAACCCCCAGACTCCCTTATTTTTTATGGTGAAAACATTCAAAATCTTTCCTTCAAGCTTTTTGAAATAAAGAGTATAAGCAGTCCTTCAGCTCTATGTTGCCTACTGTGAAATATCGTCCAAGAATGTTTAACAAGTCGAGCACCTCATGTACTGAGAAGTACATAAGGGGACTCTGCTGAACGGAGTGACTTGGTTATTTACCTGTAACTATGTTTCTCTTAAAGACTCTTAATACTGATATGGGATGATGTCTTTTTATATGCAAGGCATGCTACTAAAGTTTGGATATTTTGGGATTTTTTTTTGAAAACACTCAATTTGATCACTTAATAAATACGTCTTAGACCCTACAATGTGCCATGCAGATATCAGTACATATATCTATTTCTATGGTTTTTTTTTCTACAAGTTTATGCAGAGGACTCTCTCCAAATATTATTTTATCCTTTATCTCCCATCTGAACGCTGCTACATTAATAGTCCAACTGATTACCTTCACTTAATTGTCCTATTCTAAATGTCTACAAGTAAATGTGTTCTCTATTGCACACATCCTCCCCGCACATCATCCCCTTCCTTCCAACCCAAGGAAACAAGCCATCACCTGTGTTCACTTTCTTTTTTTTAATTTTAATATATATACATATATATGTATATATATACCATAATGAGTTACATTATTTAATTGGCAAACAATGAGTTGTTATCCCAAATTCCCCAATGCTCCCCCTCCCCATCCCCAATCGGCTGGATATCCTCCTCCGTGGGCCCTCTGGATCAGTCCTTGGGGCAGGGGACCATGGACAGCCTAGGAGTCATCCCGGTTCCACTGGCCCTAGTGTGTTGTTACTGAGGGGTGCCATGCCTCTGGATCGTCTCCCCCACCACGGCTCTCACAATCTTTCTGCCCCCTCTTCCGCTCAGTTCCCTGAGTCCTGGTGGGTGAGTATTAAGGCTGCTTTAAAGTTGAGACGGGTTCACTTTCTGATGGAGACCACCTTCCATCCATTTGGAGTAAGTGCTAACACCTTCATCTTTGTGTCAAAGGGTCAGTCGAGAACCAAGATCTTTACTTCCTGGGCTTCCCACATCTTTCTTCTCTCACTGCCCTCCCTTGACTCTGCCAAAGTTCAGATTCCCACCACATTCCACCTGCATGAATGCAAACATGTACTTACAAATCTTCACTGATTTCCTGAGAGGACATCCCAGTGCATTTCTACTTTATGTTTGGATTGACATTATGAAGAACATAAAAGAGATCAGAAATGATACTCTTTAAAAAAAACAAGAAGCTCAAAGTATGTACAGAAATAAAATGCCAACTCTTTATTTCAGCATACCCCCTCTCTCTCTAACCTGTTTTCTTTTCTTTCACTAACTTGTTGCTTACAACTTACCCTCTAACTCAGCAGATGGATCTCTCTGTAGCTGTTTGTTTCATTGCTTTTATCACCTACTTTCATTCAGCAGTGAATATTCAAATAATATATTTTCTCTGCTACTCTTTAGGTTTGTAGCATACAGAAAATCTTTGGGAATCAGTGCTTTTGTGTTCCCTGTGTGGTCACATGATCCTCCAGTAGTTATAATGCTCTACAGCATGCTGCTTGCTTTGGACTGTTGCAGAACTGAACGTGACTGTGCTTGGCTCCCTCCCACAAATATCAGTGAACACTTGACAAAAAAGAGATTTTTCTTTTCTTGCCTTTTGCTTCACATAGGAAATGTCTTCTTTGAACAAAATGGGCCATCTTTAGATGTCTATTTGAATATTTCAATTAAAACTCCACTGTAGCACTAGGGAGGCAGAGAGAGGTAGGAGAGTAGCTGGGAGTTCTAGGCCAGAGCGAAACTACATAGTAAATTCCAGGTCAGCCTGGAAAAAACAAACAAACAAACAAATGTCCCACACTTCACTATATTGTAAAATAATGTCCTAAATTTGTCACTTTCTTATAGGCACTTGAGGCATATAGTGACCATCACTGTGTGTACTACTTGTGTAATACATGTGTATAACTACATATGTACTAGAACTTGAGTATGCAAGAACAATAAAGAACACATCAAAGAGGGGTTAGGTCTTATATATAATGCATTTGGCTATATTAAATCTGAAGTAAATTGATGTAATAAAAGTATTAGGAACAATCAGAGTCATAGAAAAGTAAACCTGACCGAGGACAGCACAAAATAGTTTGGCTTAACAGTATAACATAAACAAGAAACACATAAGTAATATTAATGGGAATAGAAAATTTTTACAAGAGATTAATGTACCTGATTCCAAAACTTTCTTAGTTTCTAATCACATATCAACATTCCTAAGACAGTTCCTTCACTTCGATCCGTTCCTCTTTTTCAATTAACTCCTCCTTAATTTTTGTTTTATCTTTTCATTTTTAAAAATTTTCATTTTTTATTGATTTTTTAATAACAAGGTTGTTTGATGTTCTTACCCTCACCCCAGTTCTGCTGAGAGTTTTCTTCAGTGGGGTTACTGGAATCCATTGTAGGGACAGAGAGACTTCTCTCTTGACTTGCTTTACAGCAAATATGTAGCTTAGTATTCTTCTATTAAAATGTATTGTATCACTGTGGTGGCACATGCCTTTAATCCCAGCACTCGGGAGGCAGAGGTAGGAGGATTACTGTGAGTTCAAGGCCACCTGGAGACTACCAGTGAATTCCAGGTTAGCCTATGCTAGATAGAGACCCTACCTCGGAAAAAATAAAAAACAAAAGTTGTGTCATGAAATAAAAACTTCAGTTTCTGGAAAGAAAAATATTGAAACAATATGGGAGTAACTAGTAGAAGGTGATTGTTAGCTATCAAGCTCTCAGTGTATAGAGTATCTTAAATATCACCTTTCCCTAGACATTGAGGACTGCAGCACCTACTCTTTAGTTTTCTCTCAGTAGAGTCAACTCACTTTTGGGTTTGTGTGGTATGATGTCAGATACTCAATACTTTTCCTCATGAAGGAAGCATGTTTTCTATAGCTGAATTCTGCTGTCTGATTTTTCGAAATAATCTAGCTTCAAGAAAAGCAAGTGGTTACTAGAGCTTAAGGAATTTTGATTCAGTAGCTAATGGGTAGTCAATAACTCACAGCACAGCATTTTTATACCATTAAGTGAAACTGTAATACAATCTAAGTTTATTTTGGGAGTGTTTTCTATATAGTTGGAGTTTATAAAATGTTTAGAAGTACAGTAAAAAAATAAATGTGTAAAGCTTGACTATTAAGAAATGCATTTGGCTATTGTATCTGATACAAACTGAAGCATGTGCTGTATTTATGTGCTGTGTGCTCCAATCCCATGATCACCAGTTTACTATATGCAAATGAGCAAAGAGGCAGAATGCACTAGCAATAGGACATTCCTGAAATGTTTCTTCTTGTTCTGGATTTAAAGTCAAAGTTATGAAAAGTCCATTTCATTGAGCTATGCTGACAAAACCAGATTTCTGAGTCTGAGAACCAGACCCAGAATCAACGCAAATCCATCATGGTAATACGTGCTCCTGGATGACAGCTGTTATAAGCCATTGGATTTTATCTAGTTTTGTGTGAGCTGGGTCCCAACTCAGAATTTAAAAAAAATGCTGGCCTGTTATTTATAGATCATAACCATAGTCATTGTGGGATTGATATTCTGGTAAATTCTGTGTAGTTTTCTGGTTCCAAGATCAATGAAGGTAAAAAGAAATGCACAGTGTTGTAATTTTTCAGTAATAAAAGAATCTCCAAAGGGAAGTTAAGTGAAAAACTGTGATTTTTTTTTGTAAATATGGTTAGATTTTGCAGCTCATTTTCAGGAAGAAAACTTGGCATTCAGGAATATAATTGCAAAATACTAAACTTTACACACATTATAACTAGAGTCTATAATATTTGAGACTTTAAAAAATATGACAGTGTTTGATGTGACAGGATTAATAGTGTCTTTGCTTTAAAAGAAGCTCAGAGCAGGGCAGTGGGAGAGGGAGCCATGTACTGTCAGTACACACACAACTACTTGTTTTCTTCCTTTGTTTCCTCTCCATAGAACCAGCAGCCTTGACAAATGTTTCTCAGCTGCACCACTGGTCTCCCTGCTCAACGAATGCACAGCTACTCTGGAATTGTTCAAGATGACACACTCTATTCATTGTTTTGTTGGGGGAAAATTGGCAAATGTACACTGTGTTAAATTTTCATAGAAATAATCCTTAGGTGCTTATTGCATCCTCAAGGTCTTTTCTATGATGCTGATGTTGAAAGAAAACTCTTTTTGACTGAAATCGTTTATTGTATTGGTATTGGAATTGGTACAAATAATTTTTATAATATTCTTGTGATTTAGTATTGATACTGTATTTTGTAACTGGGATCTGCTGTTAACTGATATTAGCACATTCACTTAGTTACTCTCAGTTAAATACAAATGTTAACTAAAATACTACCAATTTTGTAGCAAAAATATATTGGATTTTTAATATAATAACTAGCCATATTAGTACTTTGCTTTGGAGCTAATAATGAAATTAGTTTTCAACATAAATATCAAATAAGAAAAATGGTAGATTAAGTTAGACTGCAATTGCATAGCTTAATTTAAAATCTTGACTAAAATATCAAGTCATGTTTTTCTTAAAGTAGTATTTTAAAAGTCAAAAAAATAATTTTACTTCTCAAAAAAATAATTTTACTTCTCAAGTGCTTACATTCTAAAAAAATGCAAGTAACCCAAGAGCCTAAAATTCATTGTTTATTTAATACTTACCAAAAAAAAAAAAAAGAAAACTAGGGGGGAGGACATTAGTAAGGATTTCATCATCAAATAGTTTCCTCTGCAAAATGTCAACAACTTAAATTTCTAAAAAGTGATTAACTACTTGCAAAGAGACTGAAAACAATATCTTAGGTTTGTGTCCCCAAACATACATATTTCTGAGTTAGACTTTTAAACTGTCAATACTAGGGAGACGATGCCATTGACTTGTACCTGGCACTAGTCCCTCTAGTTAATTTCTTCCCTGGAGAGTGGTTTGGGGCGACAGAGTGGCGTCCAGCTTCCCAGGTCGTTGCCCTGACAAAATGCAGTGGGGGCAAAGTCAAGGAGCCTGACAAAATCTCATTAATCATTTTAAATTAAATCCAACCTTCCTGTCAAACCATGCCAAGAAGAAAGCCTTTTCCTCTCCCTTAACGAATGAAACTTTCCTCAGTAAAGATTTGGCATCTTTCTCTTGTTGGGCTTTAATTCAATTAGACAAAAATAAAATTAAACAATCCATTTTTCTACACTGGAAATCAAAACATTTGCCCAGATATGATTTAACCGATCAGCCAGGTGTCTTAACACTATAACAAATTTTGAATAAAAATACATGTAAATATTCTGAGAGTAAACTGTGCCAGTAAATTAGAAATAGCATTTATCTTTCTTAGTAGTTCAATGAAGTCATTTTGCTTTATGCAAAATATATTATCTTTAATAAGATTTTTTTAAAAGAAAAAAAATGGAAAAAATCCACGGTAATGTTTTTTTTTTTTTTTCAAATCTATTCTTTTCCAATGTAGGTTTTGGTTTTACATGACAATTGTGATGTATGTATATATGCACATACATACATATATATATTTTTTCATGTAGGTACATCATGGGAATGTATTTTGGTGTAATCCGTGTTCAGTAGGGTGTCTGGTATATGTATAAATATTTCTTAATTATTTGTTAAAATTGTCCCAAGTTTAGGACATTCCAGCTGTCGTTTACCCTTAAGAGCAAGGGTAGACATACTTTGCCCTATTTGCCATTATTAGGTGACATCATGTAAGATGTTATATTTGCACACACATGCTTGGAAAGAATCTAACTGCATGCAGCAGTAATATTTAGAAAAATGTTCACTTTTAGACTTTGGAAAACAAGACCTTTTAGAATTGATCATTAATTTGAATATTAAGACTTATGAATAAACACTATCATTGAGCCTTATAGTGAAAGATAAGCATAATGTTGCCAAAATTTTAAAGAACAATGAAGAGAGGTAAGAAATTAAGATTGATGACCTAAATTCTTTTGAATTTTTAAGTGGGTGGATAATGTCAAAGTAGCAGTGATTCATCCAGATATTTAAAAATTTAAGATATTAAAAGTCATGGATAGTTCTGTCTAGAATAATGCATTGGTTGAACATGTCTTATTTTCTTTAAAAAGTGAATATTTTCTAATTTTTAAATTGTATACACCTGAATATGGTGCACTTTATAACAATGGAAACAATAAAGTCCATCTTTCTATGATTATGAATAAACTCAAATCGATATAAAAACTCTATCAAATTTATTGAGAAAATGCTCTGGGACAATGTCTATGTTTGGTCCTGAGGGAAACATATGAAAAATTAAATTTCTATCACCAAGAATTGAGAAAATTATCCTGAGGGGAAAAGAATCTGAGGACTTTGAAGAACAAATAACATTTCAACAGTGAACTATGGCAAAGCAGTTAGTTGCTTTCCAGAAGAGAAAATGGAAAGGATGAAAATAGAGGGTTCATCAAAGCCAGTGGTAACCTGGTCTTCAGAGTAAATCCTCAGGGTTGTACAGCTGCTTTATATGGTAGTTCAAGAGCCAACAGCAGAACTACTAAATTCTGCTGTTGGCTCTTGGAGGATCCGTAGGGGTTTGCATAGGGTCTATTCCAGTTTACACTCCCATCAGTCATGGATAAGTATTCTTTCCCCACACTCTTGCCAGCATTTGTTGTCATTTGTTTTCTGGAAGTTAACCATTGCGACTGGGGTAAGGTGGAGTTGTAATTTGTATTTTCTAGGCAGGTAAGGATATTGAGCACTTTTAAGCATGCTTTATTGACCATTTGTGTTTCTTCTTTTGAGAACCTTCTTCATTAGCTCATTTACTGATTGGGTAATTTGATTTGATAATTTAGGTTAAATTTTTGGAGCTCTTTATATATTCTATGTATTAATACCCTATCCAACAAATAGTTGGTAAAGATATTTTCCAATTCTGTTGATTATTCTGTCACTGGTGAACTTTTTCTTCACTGTACAGAAGTTCTCTAATTTCATATTTGTTCAGCTGAGGACGTTTTTCTTATTGCATTGGAATCTTTTTCAGAAAGTTCTGTCTATCCTTACATCTTGAAGTTTTTTTGTCTGTTTTCCTCTAGGATTTTTAGAGTTTGGGGTATCACATTAAGACATTTGATGCATTTTTAAATTTTTGTGTAGGGTGAGGAAAAATCTAGTTTTATTCTGTTGCATGTGGATATCCAGTTACCCAACATTATTCATTGAAAAATGCTTTTTTCCATTGTATGCTTTTGATCCTTTTGTGGAAAACTAGATGGCTGCAGCTTTGTGAGTTGACTTTTGGGTCATGTAGTCTATTCTAAGTCACACTCCCGAGAAACTTACAGATCATATGGGTTGTTGCACTCTTCACTCTAGCTAAGGTATGCACCCAGCCTATATGTCAATCAATAGATGAATGGAAAAAGAAAATGTGGCTCACTGCTCACTTTGACAGCACATAGACTAAAGTTGGAACAATAGAGAGAAGATCAACATGGCTCCCGTGTGAAAGATTGGCATATATAGGGATAGATTGGAGATCATTTTGTTAAGCAAATTAAGCTAGAGTCAGAAAGACAGATATGTCTTCTATCATATGGGGACTCTAGTTTGAAATTATACACATTTCATATGAATATACATATACATAAACATGTATATGTGTATGTGTGTGTATGATATGAAAGTAGAAAGTAGACGGTAATAGCCGAGAAAGAAGGCACAAGGAAGCATACTGGAATACACGTGGCATGAAAACAGAAGCTGGTACTATTTGGGAGGAGGAAGGGAACCAGCTAAAGGAGGTTTGAGGATGTCTGTGGAGGGGCAAATAAGAATTAAGGGTGTGTGTGTGTGTGTGTGTGTGTGTGTGTGTGTGTGTGTGTGTGTCTGTTATAATGAAACCTGTAATGCTATAGCTAACAAAACAACAACAACAAAACCCGGAGCATTAATTTGAACATAATGTGCTCAGGAAAAATTCTGTTGAGAAATCTAAAGAAGGCTCTAAATGTTAATCATTTTCTTCTTTGCTCCCTTTTCCTTCCATTTTCTCTCCTTTCCTTTTTCTGTTTTTCTTGGCTTCTCTTATTTTCCTTTTCATTCTTTCCCATCCTTTCCTTCTCCTTCCCTCCCTGTCTCTGATTCTTTCCTCCATTGCTTTATCCCCTCCTTTGCTTCTCTTTCTCTTTCTTTCTTCTTCCTTCCTTCCTTCTTTTCTTTCTTCTTTTTCTTCTTTCTCTGTCTTTTTTTCTTCTTTTTCTTTCTCTTTCTTTCTTTCTTCTTTCTTTTTCTTTCTTTCCTTCCCTTTATCTCTTTTTTGCCATTTTTTCTTTAGAGTATGACTTGTATCATAGACAATGTGACTGGTGCCTATGTATAGGAAGAATTTGTTAGAAGTACACCCTTGTATGGTACATTCTGTACTTGAAACAACCCAGCCCTTACAGGGGAAGGAAACAAGCTTAAGCACTCTTGTGGGTTTCAGCAGAGTTCAAATTTCCTATTGAGCAAAGGAATATTTGTTTAGTGACAATTTAAAAGCCATTAGCAGTATTGTAACTTTTCTGGCGTCAAAAAACCAAAGCACAGGTGGAAAACACAGATATAAGTAGGCTGAGTAGAAATGGAAAACAACTTTCATGGGCTGCAGCAAGTATAAAGCATATCATCCTTTTTTGAGGGAGGAGACAGACAGGAGATCAAACCTAACCTAAGCCTTCATTTCTTCCAGTAAACTACATCCCCATCCTTTAGCATTCTTTACATTCTCTTTCCTTAGGTCTTGGAACACCATTTTTCTCTACTCCTTTCAAAGTTTTGATTGACTTTCTTTTTCCTACTCTCTTTTCTGTAACAAAACTTTAAGTTCTATTTCCCAATATTTCTTATTTTCCACATCCCATTAAAAGTTTATCTTTGCTGTGCATCACCTGGTATACCTTAAATACTAACAGGACCCCAACTTATAGAGTCAAATCAAACAATACTCTCAAGATAAGAATCAAATAAATTTCAGAACTCAGTATGAGAGAAAAGAAAACTTTAGTTAAAATCTTTACAATAAAATAATTATGATTATAAATCTCTTTAGTTAAATATGTATATATTACATGGTATTTTTAAAAAGAATGGAATGGATACAGTTTTCAGGCAAATTTAATGCACAAAACACCATCTTATGCAGTATATGTCAGTGTAATATTCTTTAACAGCTATGTCAGACAATGGCTCTGCTCTGTGCAAACATGATGAACTACAGTGAGAAAAATTCTGCAAAGTTATTCAGTTTCCCAAGGAAATAACTGAAAAAGAAAACAGTGAACAGAAGAGGCTGTATACTCAAGCTTGAGTGTATACAGAGGCTAGAATGGCCAGCACTTATGTGACCCCATATTTGCTGAGTGAGTCCTTGGACAGCGTTAGTCTGAAGTCAACAGTTAATGTCCGAGCAACTGTGCTTTTATGCAGCCACGTGGCCAATAAGGTAGATGTTGTCATAAAGGTGTCCTACAAAATCTTCACTAATGTTCTGAGCTGCTCGGCGGGTATTTCGAATGAATTCTCTTTTCGACATTTTATTCTTCACATGAGGGCTAGTGAGGTCAATGGAAAGTAGAATCAAAGAGTAACACAGCACGTAGACAGCATCTGGAAGGAAAATGAGACACCTCACGTCATTAGCTAGCATGACACACTGAAAGGTATTGAATAAGAAAAAAACCACTCATATTTAAAAAGATCCAGATGAGCTAATAGCTATCCCAATCTACCTAGATATTATTCTAGATCAATATTGAAATTCCCGTGTCCTGGGAAAGTGGACAAACCAAGCAGGCATCATCCAGTCTGAATTTCAATTCAGTGAACTTTTTTTTTTTCATTTCAAAAGAACTTTAGAATGACTGAGGCATTTATAGTGAAACTTATTTTAGAGTTTAAAAATTTCAGAATTTGTTTTCATTTGTGCTTTCAAAGGGGATATTAGCATCCAACTATTCATTGAATAAATGTTACTGTCAGATTATTTTCCTACTACCAAAAACCCTAACATATTTATTTATATAGACTGCTTTTTTTGGTTTTACAATAGATTTATTTTCAAAGGTTAAAACATTTAGACAATTTAAATGCAAGTCCAACAGAGTTGACCACAGTCAGCAATGAAGCTACAATATATTCTGGCTTTCACGCACCAGTGTTACCTGAGTCCTCTCTCAGTGAGAAAGGAACTCTGATAACTTTTTTGATATACATCCTTTGCCATATGATAACTTATTGATATATATCCTTCACCAAGGCCAGCTGTGTAGCCCATGGATTCACCCGGGTTCCTGTGAGGGCACAAAGCAGTTCTGAGCCACACCACCAGGGCTAGCTTAGAAACCTGCTGTAAGGGCTCAACACCATGGCAAGCAGTGGGCATAGATGGAAAGAACACTAGTTGGCAGGGCTATGCTGACCCAAGATCTATAGATTGCTTTTATTGAAAAAAAAAGAACCTAATTTGAAATCAGTTTTAATAACATGGAAATGTACCAATTTGGCACTAAAAATAAATGGAAAAAATTAAGATTATTAATATTATCATTCAAGAGATATATTCTGCAGGTTGATGGAATTTGTACATTAATTTTAGAAGTGTACCTTTAGGGGAAAAGATTGCTATACCTGAGAATAGTCAACACAATCATGTTTACAAAATCATAGGGTGAGACTTGATGCTACTACTGTGGTCTTCACTCTTACAACTCAGGTAAATATTACATATGATAAAACGTGTCATCAGATTTCGTATAATATTTTTCAATGTCTGCTTAATAAGATAAGGACAACTACATCAAGAGATAAGCAAATCTATCAAATGAAAACTCATATGCATGCTGTGTCACATATATATAAGCATACCAACTATGTATATATATTTATATATATGTATGTATATATACACATACATATACTATATACATATATAAAACTCATTGATTAAAAATACATTTTTATTGGAAAATATTGTTACTTATGAATGCTTTATTAAAAGCTTTAAAATAATATTACAAGTTTTCAATCAGCCAAGTAAAAATGACTAATATTTGGGCTGGGCAGATGGTTCAGTGGTCAAAGGTGCTTGCTTGCAAAGCCTGATGCCCAGCTTCAATTCCCCAGTATCCACATGTTGTTTCTCCCTCGGATGCTGTGGGTCGCTATTGACGGCTGCTGCCGCTGCACTGGAATTGGAGCGAATGAGCTCCCCGTTCCTCAGCGGAGCCCTGTGGGCAGGACATGAGCCGGGGAGAGAAATAAACTCTCAGGATCCAGCCACCGGGGCCAGAATGGGCAGATCGTTTATTGTATGTGGAAGGGTCATGTATATAGAAGTCAGGGGAAAATTAGAGGCAGGGGCATCAGCAAGAGGATTGGTTGGGGTAGTGTGGTCTGTGGACATCTCACGAGTGGATAGGCAGGGGCTAGTAACCTGTGAATGCCTACTTTGCATAGATAAGTTGAGGGGCTTGCTCAGCCCTAAGTGGCGGAAATACGTGATTCTAGACCCGAGTTCTATGGTGGCAGTTACAGAGGAACTGTCCCCTGGAAATGTCACCTATTTCCAGCACCCTGGGGTGAGAACACAGGGTTCACTGTGTCTTGTCAGGGGGCCTGGAGGCTTTTTAGGATCAAAAGAGGAGTGTGGTGAAGCGACTTCTGTGTCTCAGGGAGTCAGAGACTTTACTGGGGCTTCAGCCTGTCTCAACTCCAATTAACCCTTTATGTCCTCCGTGCTTCTTAGCAAGGTCCCACATCCACACACATAAAACCAGACACACAAAGTGGCACATGCATCTAGAGTTCCTTTGACGTGGCTGGAAGCCCTGGTCGGCCCATTCTCTCTCTTCTTCCTCCTCCTCTTCTTCCTCTTCCTCCTCTTTTTCCTCCTCCTCCTCCTCTTCTCTCTCTCTATCTCTTGCAAATAAAAAAAATTAATACTCAAAGAAGAATGATTTTAAGTAATTCATGTAGCTAAATCTTTCTTTGAAAAACTGTATTTACTATATAAATGATATTATAAATAAGATATATGTTCAAATTTACATAAGGGATATATTTCATAGATGAAGTCCCTACTAAATTCATAAAACAAGTACTTGTAATTTGTGTAAATACTTTTTCCCATTATTAGAAAATGTCTCACATTAAGAATGTTTTGACCTGTAGGTAGGGGAAATAATTATATATGCATATATTTGCATATACACAATACTACATATTATATACAATATAGTATATATTATATGTTCTTACCTGGACTAAGGCCAAGTTCTCGCATTAAATCAGGATTACAAGCACAGAACCTATGTGAGAACTTTGTTATAAGAGTTTCAAGATATTCTCCACGTTCTTCAGGGGCATGGATGTGACGAAAAAATTCTCTCAGTGCATTTGGCAAGAACTGATTTCTAAAGTTATGCAATGTTACAAGGTCATCCAAGACATCTCTCCTATAGAAAGAGAAAATTGTATAGATTTAGTTAATTTTTCTTAAAAAGTAAGAAAAGTCATAACATGGTATTTTTTCCATAGAAATACTTGATTACCAGATCAACAAATCCTATAAAGATAAAATTATTATATTTTTAAAGTATTAAGTGAGACTATTTAAGAGGTTAAATATTTTTTATTAATATTTTATTTATTCATTTTTAAGCAGAGAGAGAGAGAGAGAGAGAGAGAGAGAGAGAGAGAGAGAGAGAGAGAACGAACCAGGACCACCACCTTGTGGGTCTGGCCCACATGGGTCCTGGGAAATTGAACCCAGGGCCTTAGGCGCTGGAGGCAAGTGCCTTAACCGCTGAGCCATTTCTCCAGCCCAAGGTTAAATATTTTTAACTCTTTCACATCACAAACATTTTAAAACAAAGCAAAAGAAATTACTGTGATGAATTTTACTTATAAAAAATGTTTTATAGTATTATAAATGGCTGCTTAGTATGTGTGTTGGTATAGTCCTATAATTCCAACACTCAGGAAGCTAAGGCAGGAGGGTCATGAGTTCAAGACTAGCCATATATATAGTGAGAACCTGTTTTAGAGGAAAAGAAAAAAGAAAAAAATGAAGAAAGAATGAAGCAGAAAGGAGTGTCTGAATTAATTCCACATATCACTAAAAATCCATTTTTTTGCTTTTTTAATTATGAGAGAAATGAGAATCTTCATATATTATATCTAGCCACCTTGCTGAAGCCACTGCTATTTATGAAAACATTTAAAATTATAAACATATACTATATACATTGTTTTAGAATATCTTTTCTTGTTTTTACATTCTATTTTTTGAACAGTTTTTTTCTTTACATGAGAACCACCTTATTTTTTAATAATAATTTTTAATTTTTTTGGCTCTGCAGTATCCATCTTATGGATTTAACAATCCTATGGACATACATTTAGGTTATTTATAAGTAACTATGCATATAGTATTTGAACATATATATATATACACATATATATTATATATATATTGCATGCTTTAACCAAAATCATGCTAATATAGAGTGAAACACTGTATCAACACCCTTTAATTGTTACCAAACTGAAACATGATTTTATGTTCACATCTTCAGTTTTTACCAACTGTTTGTGGCAGGGATAGGCAGACTACAGCTGGCAAGCAAAACCTGGCCCACTGCCGGTATTAGTTCAGAGCGTTATTAGAACAGGGCCGCATTAATTTGTTTACAGATGGCTTGTCCTGCTTTTCTAACATAAATGGCAGTACTAAAAGTTGCTACCACAGAGATCATAACGTCAGCATAAGCCTAAAATACTTATAGAAAGCATTAGTTCTCTACAGAACTAATGCTTTCTATAAGTTTGCAATGAAAAAAGCAAATGTTTTGAACCATTTATTAGTCTAGTGTTAAATCTCTAATTAAAAAATGGCAGCTTAGCCATGCTGCATCACAATTCTGTCTCCATATTCTGGTCTGTTAAGTCTAGAATAACAGAGCAGAAGTGTGAGTGACCTTCTGATCAGAATGGCATACGACCCACCATCTGTCTCTGTGTAAAATAGGCATGCAAATAAGTTTCAGAATTTTCAAACATGCACATGATTCTTCTATGTAATATTGCCATGCAAATACATGCATGTACTTATATTCTTGAGTATCCAGGATTTGTGAGCATAATTTGTCTTGACAACATATTTTAATTGGCCAATTATAAGACTTAAGAACTCCTAATTATCCACACACTTAGATAATGTCTAATTACAAAAAAAAGCCAAGATTACAATGACCCTAAAACTATTTGATTTTGGAAGCTGTTCCACGATGCTGATCTCAGATGTGCACATGTCTTTGTTTTCGTCCCTGTGTGGCTTAGGCTGGACACACATTTGACACCCACCTACCTCTCACCCTCTACCATGCCGGCCACTTTAAAAAAATTCTTTTAAGCTTTTATAATGGTAACTTCATCAGCAAGTTAAACAAAAATGTGAAAAACTTTATAAGTTATAGAAATTTTTTGCTATTTCTATTCAGTTTTGAAATTTGATCATTGCTATTTACTATACTTTTTAAAGTAAAATTTTACTAATTAAATTCTTATGAAAACTTTAATTTTTTTTTACCTTTCATCAAGATAGATTCTCAGTTTTTTCCAATTGAGTGTTCTTGTACAGAAGATAAACTTCGCTATCTCCTTTGGAGAATCATCTAGGATACCCTTGGACATAAAGTAGTTCACTCCCTAAGGCAGAAAGACAAATCTACATGAAGAAAATCAGCTTTTAGTACAAATCCCAACAACTAGGCAACAGCAGAATCATAGCTATAAGGTCTTTACCGCATTACTAGACTTTTGATAGTTTTACCATGCAAATACAAGCTGGAGCCTCAACTAAAACTGACATTTGTGGTTGACAGTTTACATGCAATGAACAGTAGGAAATTCAAAGTTAAGTCCTACAGAAATCTTAATTATCTGTCTCATGTTAGGTAAAACTAACGATACATAAATATGGCCTAATCTGGAAGGGGATGAGGAAGAAACAATATAGACTATAAAATAAGTCTTGTAACAAATACATCCTCTACTTAATAGAAAGCATTTTTTAAAGTTCAGATACATATTACAGTCTACTTTTTAAGGAAATGCCTTCTTGAGAAAAAAATAGTATTTCTACAAATGAAAGATTAACAACTGTGTTCTGGAAAAAGATAATTATATGATTTAAACTGGAGTGAAGTAGGTTGAGCTACAGGTCTGCTCTTGGGTTTTACTGCTTTGGCTTTCAGCATCACTGCATGTTACAAGAGTCCAGTAAAAGGACACACTAAGACAAAGCAAAATAAGAAATTCCTATTGTTTTTCATAGGTTTATCTTTGAATTTCCTTTTCTCTGCATGCAGGTTTTCCAGAGAGGCATTACCCATAAGTTTGGATGTAATTTCAATTTAAATCAATAACAGAACAACAACAGAAAATCAAATGCTGAAGCCAGTGTTCTCACATATATATGGAGGTCACATTCAAATAAATGTCAGGTGGATTTGAATGTGCAGTCATTGAAATAAAAGGCAGGTGTGTTTATTTCAACTTGCAGTTATCCAGATATATGTGTTCCTGCAAATACTCATGTCTGGACACTAGCACAATGTGTGCAGTTAATTGGTACAGAAGATGATGTATTATATACATGTAATGTACTGTTTTCACACATAAATTCCTTCAGCATTTCTTTACTTTACAAACACTTACATAGTACTTAAAAATATTGCATACATTAGAATTTAAAAAGCTGGAAGAATTTCTATGAGTCTCTTAAAGATAAAAACTTTCTCATAAAAATTTTTATTAAAAATTTTTAAGCAATTTGGTACCATGAGGTAATGCTTTCAAAAAGCTATAATTATCTGTAAAATGGAATTCAAAGATAAAAAACTTTTTATGTAAAATAAATTTTATGAGCCATCAGAATCTTAATAGCAATGTTATCAACTTTTCATGTAATTTTTAATATTATAAAAGCAATGCTATGGCACTTGCTTTAAAAATGTACAGCGAGAAACATGGACTGTAATAACATGAAACTTTCCTGTCAACTCACTGTAAGCTACATTTCACTAAATTCTGGAAACAAGTGCTAAAATCTGTATTATGATCAAAACGTTGGGCCTAGATCTTTGCTGGAATGAGGCTCTCAATGTCGGAGGGAAGAGACTAAAGAAATTTTAATGCTCATTCCATCCTTGCCTCCATTAATCTGAATAATTGAGAGTTGACTGTATGTTTAATTGATCTTCCTAGCAAGAGCTGAGTCATGTTTGTTTCCAAAATTCCTCTGTGTAAAAGAGTAAGATGGTTTTAGAATTATTCACAGTGTTTAATTTTAACTTAAAGGAATGTCAAGTATTAGTGTTGTGTTTATATATCCAAATTACTATTAAGAAATGTAATATTAACTCTTATTTACCTTTAAAAATTATGGAAAATAAGGTCACCAATGTGATCCATCAAACAATATAATTCTATAAATATATGTCGGCCATTTCTGTATCACTTGATGTGATTTTGTCATGAAATAACCATGGTATGTGTTTTATTAAACATCCTAAAAATGCACCATTGGTCATTTCCATTTTTGTGGAACATACTATTTGAGCACTTTCTTATCTAATCTGACTGAAGTTCTCCAAAATTAACTGAATACCAAGAAAAGAGCACACGCGCGCATGCACACACACACACACACACACACACACACACACACACACACAGTCACAGTAGTCCTGAATCCTGAACACACAGGAGCACACATACACACAAAAGTCCTGAATACACCGGAGTGACAATACACACTGAATACACAGGAGCACACATACACACAAAAGCCCTGAATACACAGGATCACACATACACAGAGAAGTCCTGAATACACAGTAGTACACATACATACAGAAGTTTTGAATACACAGGAGTGTACATACACACAGAAGCCCTGAATACATGGGAGCACACACACACAGAAGTCCTGAATATACAGGAGCACACATACACAGAAGTCCTGAATACACAAGAGTGCACATACACACAGGAGTCCTGAATATACAGGAGTACACAGGCACACAGTAGTCATGAAGACAAAGGAGTACACACCAGTGTGTAAGTGATGTTTGTGTGATACAAATGTATATTCACATACATATATGTGTTCTATCATAAGCAAAAAAATTATGAACATTGATAGTCTATTTTCAAATGTAGTTTCCAGTAACAGGAAAAAGCTCATAATGATGATATGATTTACTATAAAAATGAAAACTTTTGGGGTGGGTATGGTGGCGCACGCCTTTAATCCCAGCACTCGGGAGGCAGAGGTAGGAGGATCGCTGAGAGTTCAAGGCCACCCTGAGACTACATAGTGAATTCCAGGTCAGCCTGGGCTAGAGCGAGACCCTACCTCGAAAAACAAAACAACAACAACAAAAAATTGAATGTTAGGCCTGCTGACAAAGTGTAACTTTCAAGATAGGGGAAATTAGGACCTAATAAGGTTGTTGAAAGTTGATGTTACACAAAGAAGAGCTGAAGAATGAAGGTCTATTAAACCAGAGAAAAATATTTAGAAAAGAAAAGGTTAAGATTTGAAGACACATCAAATGCTATGTTGAAGGAGTAAGGAATAAAAACCATGTATAGTTTTGTTAAAATACTAATTTTTTTCTGGTGACATCAATCTATGAGTATGAGGGAAGTTCTCTGGAACTTATTCCAGAATAAACTTTCTATGAGTATTTTATTATTTTACTTTTAAAACACTTCTATTTATTTTGAAATAGAATTAAATGTCTGAAGATTAAGTAAGGGCAGCAGGTCAGGAATCAAGAGGACTATGCTAAGCAGTGTCACTCCAGGATAGCATCACATCATAAAAGCATGTTTGTGGCTAAACCTCAGTTCATAGGTGATATTCTGTCATTTGCCTCCTTTTAGTTTTCAAAATAAACTTAAGCTTAAAACTCACTACAATTATTTGATTGATTATGTAAGTTGTAATTACTACATGTAAATTATATTTTGTTCAAGTTTTAGAATTATTTAAATTGCTACAGTCAAGTATAAATCCCCTTTTTCTGCTTGGGGAGAACTTCCAAGACATTTTTTCCATGATAAGTGATAACTCTTGAGGGTACCAATCTTTAGTAGGCATGGTCTAAACCATAAAGATTATCTCATTAGATCAAACTATCGGCTAAAATAGCAATTACTTAAATAGTTCCAATTAAAAGTTACAGCAGGGTAAATAAAATTCTTAGTAAAAACTGATATTAGGCCACAATAATATTCATCCTATAAACCTGTATTTCTTGGTAATTTGTTCTGTTAAAACAAAATATCTATTTAAGTTTAGACATGATGACAAAAACCTGGAGATTAGTTTATAAAGTAGATATATGTATATCTATGCAGACTTAAGCATATGCATGTGTGTTTGTTCAAAAAGATTTCTACTAATGTATTAAGCACAGGTACTTTTGTAAGGTAGTCAGTGACAGGCACTAAGTAGATTAAGACAATAGTTTTCCCTATGAAAATTTCAAGGTAATGTGTGGTGGTGAGACAGGTACATGAAGAAGTAGAATCCATCCATGTAACAAGGAAATGATATAAGGCAGATGAATAAAACCTAGTGTTGTAGTCTGCTTTTGCATTTCTGCACAGAAAAGAACCCAGCCAAAAGCAACTTACAGAAAGAATGGGTTTATTTTGACTTACAAACTGAGGGGAAGCTCCATCATGGCTGGGAAAGTGATGGCATGAGCAGAGGGTAGACATTACCTCCACCACAGCACTGAAAACAGAGGCAGGAAGGTGTGCCATAAAGTGGCCAGGGAAAGTTGGCCATAACCCCTATGAGCCCATTGCAACACACCTCCAACAAGGTTCCAATCCCAACACTGTCATCAGCTGGGGATCAAGCATGCAGAAGTTGAGGACAACTGGCTCAAATCACTTCACCTAGTAAATGAGTATGTATAATAAGTATTTCAACAGTTCAAATCACTATGAGATAAAACACCTAGACATGATTTGAAGGCAAAATTCTTATTCTCTATCCATATACAACTGAAAGCCTCTGACAGCTACGTAACAAGGGAAGCAATGCAATGGCCTTCAATGTGAATCTGACAATACGAGAATCCCTCCTATTGTTTTGCTTTCTGACTTCTCAATTGTTCATAGTCAGCCACTATCTAGAAATATCACCATGTAAAATTCCAGAAATTCATAGTTTTAAGTTATCACCACTTGAGCAGCAATAAAATCCTCTGCTGTCCACTTCTATCCTGTGTCTCCACAGTATATACAACAAGACCATTATCTCTTGATTTTAGACTTGTTGAATTAGCAGCAAACGGGACACAGAGGAAAAACCTGAGAGTTGGAGCTATAGATTAAGGATTTTGTAAAAAACTGGATGAAGGGAAGAGGACAGAATGATGTCCAGGAAGCTATGTCTTTGTGATTTAAGGAAGAAATCAATTACATAAAAGCAATTATAAGCTGGTCTTGGTGGCCCATGCCATGAATCTCAACACTCAGAAAGCTGCGGCAGATGGATTGCAACAAGTTTTAGGTTAACCTCAGCACTGTGAGCTCCAGACTAGCCTGGTCTACAGCATGAAGACCTTGTCTCAAATGTCTCAAAACACACACACGAGAGAGAGAGAGAGAGAGAGAGAGAGAGAGAGAGAGAGAGAGAGAGAGAGAGAGAGAAATCCAAGTCACTGTCATGACCATCAAGCTGAAAGGAAGCAATTACATAATAGAGGTGAAAGAGCATATCTTTCAGAGGAGGGAACCACATCTGGCTCTGACCATGGGTCTGTCCCCAGATGAGGTAAGCATGAGCAATTTGTTCACCTGTCCTAAGCCTTGGCTTCCTAACCAGGAAGAACCTTAGAGAGTTTCTGCAGACACTAAAGTGCTTAGCAAAAAAAAAAAAAAAAAAAAAAAAAAAAAAAAAAAAAAAAAAAAAAAAAAAAAAAAAAAAAAAAAAACACAGCGTGGGGTGGGGGAGGTAGATTTTAGCTACTCTTATTTTAAGTTGTCTTTTATGCTGACAAATCCAGTACCATAATAATAAACCTGTTTTTCACACATATAATAGAGCCAAAGGAAGGGTAGGACTGCTTACAGCACAAACTTCCAGACACAAAACGACCTTGATATTCATGATTTTGCAGTGCCTGATAATACCTACACATAATGGGAGGAAAAGATGATGACACTGAAACAAAATAGAGACTAAATGAGAGGGGGAAGAAATATGGGTGAGGGTGGGTGAGGGGAGGAAATCCATAATAGTTTATGGTCTTTAATTATGGAAACTATCAAAAAATAATTGAAAGCAAATAGGACTCTGCATTTGTTTGCCCTTTTAAAAGATATTTTAAAGACTTTAAAAAGCAACAATACTTAAATTTAAGCAAAAAATGTTTATATAACAAAATAGTAAATCTCAATCTTAAATTTTTCTTTCATGATTTTAAGAGCCATGGTGGGGGAGAATATCCAGAGACATTGCCCCCATTATCAACATACAACAGAAGAAAAAAAATGGCTACCTCTTCTGTTACTCATAACTTCCTACCCCACAGACTCATCCAGTATGCCCACCAAGGAGGGTCCCCAGTCAGATGGGGACAGAGAGGAGAGAAATGGGGGTACCATCACAAGATTTGCTCATACAATGTATCTAATCATTGACAATAAAGATACTAATTTTTTTCTTTCAATATGAGAATTATAAGTTAGTTTTCATATATTTTAACCACCTGTAAAAATATGAATTGAGATGGGACATTTTCATAGTAATAAGTAATGTAAGAATTAAGAGACATAATATTATGAAAAGTTATATTTTCTGGATAATAGTAAATGGATAGAACAGCTAAAGACAGCCCTTTATGTTTTTATCTTGCCATTTAATCATATATACCAAGTTTTGCAATACTGTCGCCCTTTGCATGTGTGCATGGGCTCTCTCATTTGTTTAATGACTTTTAGCAATACTCCAGAAATGATATGTTTTTTTTTTATAATAAGCCAATTAAACATATACTTCTAGGCAGTGTCTAGAGGCCTTGGTATACCCATTCTCTCTCTTTCTGTCTGTCTCTCTCTCTGTCTGTCTGTCTGTCTCTCTCTCAACCTCTTTTTCATTCTCTCTCAAATGAATAAATAAAAATTAAAAAACAAACTAAAATATAGGGATCTGATACCTGGCCTAGACAGACTCCTGAAGGTAGTTTTCAGATGACTGTTACCTGGGAAACTTCATATGCTAACAGGACAACCTTTGTGGGGCACATTCCCTCATCCTCATTCCCTACATATATTTTTTTGGCTCAAAATGATATTTCAGTTTCTCCTATATGTCACCCTAAGTCTCACAATATGTATATGGTCCCTTGAGTCTGCATATTAATAAATTTAATAGCTTTTCCCTGCTAATCTACACATTGCTACCTTATTTCATTAATTTGACTAAAATTTTCAATACTGAGAGGGAAAGAAAAAATTTACAACTTTCCTACACCTTTATAAATGATAACTTAAGCTATTATAACTGTTATTCTCAAACTAGTTGTTAGACTCAAAGATTAAAACATATACCCAGAAGTCATTTTTATTTTATAAAAATGTAATGTTTGTTATTAATGTGCACATGGCAAAACTTTCCACTGTAGGCACTCTGCTATGCAAAACTAATGGACTAAAATTTCCAGGAAAACTACAAAGAAAAGTTTACTGATTGACATGTATGCCTGCCAGGTCTCCTGCTATTGCAAATGAGTGCCAAATGCTTGTGCCACTCTTTGCTTCCTTACTTGAGTGGCTGGGAAATGGATCCTGAGCAGACAGGCTTTGCAATGAAGTGCCTCTAACCACTGAGCAATCTTTCCAGAACTGTAAAGATAATTTTTTGACAGTTGGAATATGAATTACAGACCTCAGTTTCTCTGTCCTAACAGTAGAGGACACACACCATCCATACTCACGTGGGAGAAGTAACAGTTGTAGAGGGTGTCAATGTCCTGCAGCTAATTCCCTCCAATAGAGTTACTGAAACGAATCCTAATAGCCTAATATCACATTTCATCTAAAGAAAATGAAGAATAAGATTATGCTGGCTTGAGTGCAAGATATGCTAAAAAATCAGGACACTTTCAAACTGACAAGATTTTAGTTTCCCAGGACTTACTACATTCAAGTGAAGGATGTTGATAAATTTGGTGTACAGACCAAATATGCCTAAAACTACTTGTAACTAGATGTCTACAGGAAACTTTAATAAAAGAATGATAAAGAAAAATGTAAATAAATGGAAAATCCCCTTCAAAGAAGTTTTGGGGAATAAAGGGAGATACAGAGAAGATTTTTCTGTTTGCTTTAGAGATAAAGTAATGATATCAGACATTATCATCTAAATCTTAATATCAACCTTATCTAAAGTTATAAGTAACTAAAAGCTCCATTAATTGATTCTAATAGATTCAAAACAGAAAATGAGCCACATCTGTGAATCACTAATAGACTCTAGAACAGCCATATCAGTGACTGGGGTGTATCAATAAGACAATAAATATAAAGGCCCTTCCAAAATTATAAACCACTACTAAATATAATTAAATATAAAAAAATCATCAATTTGATCTTACTGAAAAAGTTGCTTTTAGCTAAGGTGAGATTTTTAGAAAAGCCCATTCTACCTATAACCTGACTCTACTAAGGAAAAAAGAAAGCACTCTAATTGATATATTGAGATAAAGGTATGATTAATAACAATGAAAACTAATGAGAAAGTGACATGGAAACACTAATAGCTGTAGCAGTTAGCTTTCTCATTGCTGCAACAAAGAACCTGACCAAAATCAGTTTGTGGAAGGAATGGGTTTATTTTGGCTTACAGACTCCAACACACCTCCAACAAGGTTCCAATTCCAAAGTTGCCATCAGATGGGGATCAAGCATTCAGAGCACACAAGTTTAAGAGGGACACCTGAATCAAACCACCACATTCCACCCCTGGCCCCCCCATAAACTGATAACTATACACAATGTAAAATGCAATCAATCAATGCATTCAGTACAACTTGAAAAATCCCCACAGTTTTTATCAATCCCAATGATATTCGAATATCCCCATAATCCAAGGTCTTTCAATTCAGCCATAATACCAAAAAAAAAAAAATGACACAGAATATTGACACTGCAAAAGATGGCAATGGGTATAGCAAAGACAGACTGAAGCAATACAAGATTTAAAACAACAGGGTAAACATCAAACTCTAGCTCCAAGTAAAATAATCATTCTAACCAGTAACAAGTCTCCTAGATGTCCAATTCCACCCCTCCAGCTCAACTATTAACAATACTGGCAAACTTCATCAGATGCTGGCAGCTCTTCTTGGTAGCCACCCCATAATCCTGGCATCTCCAAGGGGCCCTCACTGCAACCCATGGCTCATCCTCATGGCTCCATTGGGATTACACGCAGGCAATCCAACAGGCCTGCTTCACACTGCCTATGGCTATTTTCAAAATCCAAAATCATGTTGCACATCCAATGACCCTCTCTTCCTGCATTTGTTATACTCCATAATGCCAGGTGGGCTACTGACTTGTTAATGAAGAGGGGAACAAAGCTGCCTTTGTAGAGCAGGAAACCTCCTTCAGCATTCTGGACCCTTATTTCAAAGAGTCCACATTATTCCTGCTGTCCCAATGCAGATCACCTGGCCCAATCTCACAGTTGCAATCTCTCAAACAATTGCAGCTGAACAGCCAGCAGTTTTGGCCCAAAGATTTCATCTCTTTCTGTGCCATCTCTATCTGTTCCATTTCTATGCAAAACAACTCTGCACAAGTTCTCAGGACACAGGCAGGCAGAACGCAGCAAGCCTCTCACACAAACTGCTGCTAGACCAGTCCCAACACAGTTCTCACCCTTGTAAGCCAAACATAACAGTCCACAGTTCTAACTGCATTCAGGTCTTTCAACTCTGACCAGAATGGTCCATCAAGCTGTAATTACAGCACTGCAAGGCATCTCTTAGGCCGAGGTTTCAAATCCTTCTACATTCCTCCTACATATCAGTTCTAAAAGGTCAAAGCCACAGAGTCAGGGTTCTAGCAGCAATGACTGATCCCACTTGTGATAATATTTTAATTATTTCCTTCAGCTTTCTCATTGCTACGACAAAGAACCTATCCAAAATCAGCTTGTAAAAGGAATGGGTTTATTTTGGCTTACAGAATTGAGGAGAGAAGCTCCATGATGGCAGGGAAATGATGGCATGAGCAGAGGCTGGACATCCCCTGCTGTTGTCCACATTCAGGTGGACAATATCAACAGGAGAGTGTGCCAAACCACTGGGTATCATTATTATATTATATATTATACAATATTATTGTAGCCAGCTTCTCCCTCTCCTTAGGAGAAGCTGGCTATAATACCCATAAGCTCACCCCCAACAACACACTTCCAACAAGGTTCCAATTCCCAAACTGCCATGAACTGGGGATCAAGCACTCAGAACACACAAGCTTATGGGGGACACCTAAATAAAATTACAATTATCACAGCTTCTAGATTCTATTATTTATATTTATAAATACATTTTAATAGCTCCTAAACATTTTTGAAATAATTGATATTTCTAAAAAGCCTTAATAGTAGAGAAGCAAGTCTCCCCTTGAGTCCGTAAGCCAAAGTATTACTGTATATGCAAAAGATTGCTCATCAATATCAGATAAAATAACTAAAGGCCAAAGGTAGCACCAGCACTTGGAGATAGTGAGTGGTCTGACAGATACACACTACATAAAGGCCCATTACTCTTGGTATGATAGTTACACACTGCATAAAGGCCCATTACTCTTGGTCTGATAGGATACACACTGCCTAAAGGACTGTTACTCAGGCACAAGTTGTTTAATACTAAAAGCTAAACATCCTAGAAGAACTGCAAGGCCAAAAGCATCATCTGGTCTTTCAGTTTCTAGGGTGTTTTAATATCTAGGCAGATTTTTGAAAGCAGTTAGAAGCACTGAGCATTTAACATGCCTTATTTCATCAAATTATCACACCGCTAGTACTGCCCCGACTTCCTAGATGAGGAAACTGAAGTTCAGATGTAGGCAAGTGCCTTAACCACTTAGAAATCTTTCCTGCTGAAGTTCAGATGCTATTTGCTCAAAATCATAGTCATGGAATTAGTAAGAGATTGAGATACTCAGTATTTGTTGAGTAAACCTATGTGTATAAAGTTTCTAGCTGACTAGTAAGAGAACCATAAACTTTTAAGGATTACAGGATTGAACTAGGGAGAGTAAAAGAAAATAATGGAAAAAATAAAATAAAATAATGATAACAAAACATCCTTATAAGTATGAGTTGGTCCAAATATAACAGGCAGATAAGATTCCTTCCTCCCAGTACTCATGGGAATCCCAAATGATATATTCTCCAAGACTGGATACTGTTACAGATACCAGAGGTAGCATAGCATTCTGAAGCTCTATTTAACTACGAGAGGCTCAAAGTGACACATTCTTAAGTCTTTTACTTTAAAGGCTTACCTCAATGTTTTAAGTCTGAGGGAATATATTCTTTTTTTAATATATATTTATTGTCCATAATGAGTTACATTAGTTAGTGGGCAAACAATGAGTTGTTATGCCCAATTCTCCAACGCTCCCCCTCCCCATCCCCAATCAGCTGGATATCCTCCTCCGTGGGTCGTCTGCATCAGTCCTTGTGGCAGGGGACCATGGATAGCCTAGTACTCAGGCTGGTTCTCCTGGCCCAAGTGTGTTATTACTGAGGGGTGTGTCATGGTTTGATCCAGGTGTCCCCCACAAACAAATGAATGTGTTCTGATAGATCGATCCTCAGCTGATGGCAATTCGGGAAATAGAACCTCACTAGAGCTGTGTTGTTGGGGCGGGCTTATGGGGGTTATAAGCTAGCTCCCCCTTGCCAGTATTTGGCACACCTTCCTGCCGCTGTTTGCAGTGCTGTGGCAGAGGTGATGTCCAGCCCTCTGCTCATGCCATCGTTTTCCCTGCCAGGATGAAGTCTCCCCTTGAGTCCGTAAGCCAAATAAACCCATTCCTCCCAAGCCACTTTTGTTTGGGTTCTTTTTGCGCAGCTACAAGAAAGCTGACCGCAACAGTTTTGGTACCAGGACGTGGGGTCATCTGTTGCTGCTGGAACCCTGGTCTTGTGGCTTTGGTTTTCTGGAAGTGAGCTACAGGAGGAATGTGGAAGGATTTAAACTCCCGGCCTAAGAGATGCCTCGCAGTGTTGTGAGTACAGCATGATGGTCAGAGTTAAAAGACCTGAATGTAGTGAGAACTATGGACTGTGAGGTTTGGCTTATGAGGGGGAGAAAGAACTTTGTCAGGACTGTGCCAGAAGCAGTTTTCGTGAAAGGCTTGCTGCATTCTGCCTGCTTGTGTCCTGAAAACCTGTGCAGGGTTGTTTTACGTGAAGATGGACTGGTGTGAGCAGATGGAGATGGCACGGAAAGATCTTTGGGTCGAAACTGCTGCCCGTTCACCTGCAATTGTTTGAGAGATTACAACCATTGAGATTGGGCCAGCTGGTCTGCATTGAAATAACAGGAAGAATGCGGACTCTTTGAAGTAAAGGGCCTGAATGCTTTGTTCCCCCCTGGATTAACAAGTTGGTAGCCCACCTGGTTCTGTGGAGTATGGCAAATGAAAGGAGAAAGGGTCATTGGATTTGCAACATAGTTTTGTTTTTGAAAAATGGCCATCGGCATGTGAAGCAGGTGTGCAAGGTTGCCTGCATGGAGCCCGATGGAGCCATGAGGATGAACTGTGGGTTGCAATGGAGACCCAGTGAATTCCAGGACTATAGATGGGTGCCAAGGCGAGCTGCCAGCACCGGATGACGTTTTCCCCAACTGTGAGTAGCCGAGCTGGAGGGGTGGATTTGAATCTCCGAGAGACTTATTGGTTAGAATCATTGAACTTGGAGTTAGAGATTGATGGTACCCTGTTTGTTTTAAATCTTGTATTGAATTGGTCAATCTGTTTTTGCTGTGCCTCATGTTTTGCATTGTGAATGTTCTGTGCCATTATGGGTTTATTTTTGGTATTATGGCTCAGTTGAAAGCTGCGGGGACTTAAGAGATGAATTGAACATATTGTGTTTATATCTTGAATGATTATTAGTTTGTGGGGTCCAGAGGCGGACTGTCATGGTTTGATCCAGGTGTCCCCCACAAACAAATGAATGTGTTCTGATAGATCGATCCTCAGCTGATGGCAATTCAGGAAATAGAACCTCACTAGAGCTGTGTTGTTGGGGCGGGCTTATGGGGGTTATAAGCTAGCTCCCCCTTGCCAGTATTTGGCACACCTTCCTGCCACTGTTTGCAGTGCTGTGGTAGAGGTGATGTCCAGCCCTCTGCTCATGCCATCGTTTTCCCTGCCAGGATGGAGTCTCCCCTTGAGTCCGTAAGCCAAATAAACCCATTCCTCTACAAGCCACTTTTGTTTGGGTTCTTTTTGCGCAGCAACAAGAAAGCTGACCGCAACAGGGTGCCATGCCTCTGGATATTCTCCCCCACCATGGCTCTCACAATCTTTCTGCCCTGAGGGAATATATTCTTAAATGTAAATATACACTATAGTTAGTTGGTTAAAAATACATCTTAAGGTATTGTTTTTTCCATGGTCCCATATTTTAAAAGGTATAATTAAGTTAATGGATGCTTTATAATTTCTGACATCCAAAAAGAGGATTTCATATACAGGGCCCATAATTTGGAGTGACATCTCCTGTGACATTCCTGTAGAAAATGCTAAATAAAGGACAGATATGCAGGAAAGACAACTGCCTAAGGCATTAAAAATGCCATTGTTTCCCAGAAGCTACAGTCATATCAAATAAATGAAAACATTTTCAAAGTGGTTAGGTGATAAAAGAAGTTAAAGCAAATCACACTTTTCTTTGAGATGTACTTAAAATACCTAGAGAAAGCCAGGCGTGGTGGCGCACGCCTTTAATCCCAGCACTCGGGAGGCAGAGGTAGGAGGATCACTGAGAGTTCAAGGCCACCCTGAGACTACATAGTGAATTCCAGGTCAGCCTGGACTAGAGCGAGACCCTACCTCAAAAAACAAAAACAAAAACAAACAAACAAACAAAAAAACTGGGATCCCAACTAAGGAGTGTAAGTGTGACAGGGTAACAGTGGTTGGATGAACATGGATGGGTATGGGTGAGAGAGACCTATAAGTCTGTATCTGATTAGCTTGGTGCCCAGCCATCTGATACTATTCTGACCCCAACCAGCAAAATGGTGCTGACCTGGCTCATCACAAGTTCCTCTATCCTGCCTATGACCTGCAGGGTGGATGTAGTAATATTGTTTCCAAAGGCCAGTGGGGTTGTTTCAGACCCAATTTTTTCCACATCTATAGTGATCGTAATCCATAAATCAACTAAATCTATCTGAAAATTAGGAGGTCATGATGGGGATGCAGGTTGACAGGTTTGGATGACTTTTCTGGTTCAAGTTTCTGATAGTCCCCAAAGAAAAGTTTGGGGCCAATGGGGGTAATGGCTGGTCATAAGAGGCAGAAGACAAATACATAGAAAAAGTAGCATTATAGCCATTTTTGGATCAGTTTTACCCAAAGGAGGTCGCTGGGGATGGTGTTGGGCTGCCATCAGGTGTCAGGGTTGTTGCACCCACTGTCCAGTAGAGGTTTGGTGTGAGAGTGATGGATCCAAGTTCATACGCCATCTACCTTGATTGCAGTTGTGGTGGTCAAAATGACAGTATGTTGACCTTTTCACCAAGGCCCAAGATTCTCCTTGTGATGTCTCTAAATCCGGAATAGATCACTAGGCTTATGACCTTGGGAACTGGCTGGAGGATGTTTGTAGGTATGTCTCAAGATCGGGAAGACATTGTCTTGGGCTGTCTATAGGGCCTGGACAGAATTAAGGAAATTTTATTCTGACCTTGAAAAACCAAAAAAAAAAAAAAAACCCTAGAGAAATATTAAAAAATTCAAAGTATAATTATCTAAATTGGTAACAAAATACAACACAAATGGAAAAACAAAATTAGCTCATTTTGGCAATCAACACATTGGCCAAACATATTTCCTACTAACTCAGTTTACTTTTACTACTTCTAATTCTCTTGGTAAGATAACAAATTAATGTCTGTTATAATATATAAAGGGAAACAAGATAAACATGTCAAATGATCAGGTGTGATGAGGGAAATACATTTCTCTTTTATATTTGAAAAGGTTAACTTTGACTCCACAAACCTCTGTGGATGGACCTAGATCATGTATTCCAATGACTCTTGAAAACGGGCTGAGGGAGGACAGTCATGGTAGAGTATGATTAAAGAAAGATAGAAAATAAAAGCTAATCTAATAAGATAGGATAGAATTGGCTTCTTAACCATAAGATTATCTCATAAATCAGATTAAAAGAGGTACACACACACACACACACACACACACACACACACACCACATTATCCTTAAAAAAGTACATTGCCTCCATAGCATGACTGGATGAGTTATAAGTAGTTAATAGGGCTAAAGTGTCTAGAAGAAGCTAGTTTAGCTGTATTTCATGAGGAATTTCCTCTCATTTTCATCTAGATCCTTTTACTCTGATTAAATTTTCACCTACAAATGTGGGGATAAATTAATTGGTTTGTTAATTAACAGCACCTCAAAAATAATTTGCATCCAAGGATTGCTTATGAAATTCTTCTGAGTTTGGGTGATGATGATGATAATAATATCAATAAACAGGAACTGTTTGAGTTGCCAATAGTAGGAACTAGATTCAAAAATCAAGGGAAGGAAATCTCATGGCTGCAAGACGCCTGTGGTAGAATTGTCACTGTAGGCTCATACAACCAATGTCAGAGCTATTCACAACATGTGTGAATGTACACCAGAATTTATACCTGTGCATATGCATGTGTCAGGACACAAGCCAAGGATGATGGAGTTAACATGATTAGCTGTGAAATGTATGCATTCAACTCTCAGACTGAGGATAAAGTTTTCTACTCAGTGTGCAGAGGTGCTTTTTCTAGTCATGAGTTGAAGTGATGAGATTATATAGACCCACTGTTGAATTAAAAAAATAATAACAAAAACCTTTACCAGGGGCTGGGAAGATCAGTGGGTAATATGCTTGGTATCCAAGCATGAGGAACTGAGTTCAGATTCCCATCACCAACATAAAAATCCATGCACTGGGGAGGCAGAGACAGGGGTTTCTGGAGCTTTGGGGCTATCTATTCCAGCCCCAGGTTCAGTGAGAGATACTCTCTCAAAAACAGAGTGATTGAGGAAGACACATAATGTCTACTTTTGACCTCCACATACGTGCACACCCATTCACTCATATACGCCCACATATATCCAAACACACACACACACACACACACACACACACACACACACACACACACACACACACACACGAGAAGTCATCTTTACCACAGAATAAAGTAATTTTAGTATATGTGCTGCCGGAGCTAGCACTATGAATAAAGTAATTTTAGAAGGAACTATGTGTGGGGAGCTGTTTATTGTGCCTTAAACTGTGTCAACATTGTTTTGAAGGTCTCTGCCCTTCCCCCTACTAAACAATGCTAAGTTCATGTTTCTCTGCCAAACATTTCTGAAGGGTGGCTTGCTAGTTAAAGTGGTGCCATGGATGTTTATCCAAATGCTCTTTCCCTCGCCTCGTTGCTTTGAGCACCTTAGCAATAGTTGCCGCATTACAGGTCTAAACCAATCACACATTCTTTTCATTTCTTTTCTCTATTGGTTCAAGATTGTTCGTATGATTCTATTCCTTAAATAGTGTTTATTTAGTGTTCTATTCACTAAAAATTATGCCAAAGTATGCTAAGGTATTCTGAAAAAGCATGTTTCTTTTTTTTTAAGCCTGAGAAGCATGAGGAATGTAAGAAGAAAGTTTCTTTGTCCTGTCATCTGTGTTGAGAACACTGCTGTGTGAGAGTGTGGCATCCGCAGATGTGGTAGCCATCTCGGTAAGGAGAGAGGCAAACATCAACACTCTCCACGACAGGATCAAGGCAACACTGAGAACATCCTGTCAAGACTTTTAAAGCAAAGACATGTGTATAATTGAAATCACTACTAGTTTAGGTTCTTGGTTGTTGTAGCCAAAGCATCCTACTGCCACACCCGAGCAATATAAACTACAAGTAGCAGATCATAAAATGTGAAACTAACTGAGAGGAACAGTGAAAGCACTGAGGAATTATCTACTCCAGAAAAATCTGTAGTTTATAGCACAGCCAAGAATTTGAAATTCAAGTTTTCTTTTTTCTATGCCACAAATTATTGTTAAAGTTATTCACATCTCACTGTCAATCTGGCTTATGCATACTATCCATAACATACAGTTATTACTGAGATACTTTTCAATAGAAAAATTTCTAGGCATATATATGTATATATATGATTAAACCACAAAGCAGTGCATTTTTCCAAAATGAAAAGCATCTTCATGGCCCATTAGCCTTCGCTGCAAATACAAACAATACTTAGATTCAATACAACTACTATGGAGAATGAGATATTGTGAATGACCTATTTGTACTAAATTATTTCACATGGATATTTATATCAGAGTCTACAGATGATTTCTTGGTTAAATCTGGTTTAGGGGTTTATTTTCCAAATCATCATTTTTTCTTGACAAATTAGAAAATAATCAACGTATAGAACATTTTAAAAATGTGTATAAGACCTAACTCAACTCTCAGGCTTCTTTTTTAATAGTAAATACTATCAGAGTATGAAAAAGAAAGCAAGGAACTATAGGTATATAGAGTTCATAATAGAGATTAAGGTAAAATTAAAACAAAGAATTATAGATCCACCAAATTTTTATCAGAGAGATTACATCAGATATCTATAAATAAACAACAGGCTATTTCAACCATTCTTATATTTTTATACACATAGCAAGATTACAGGTAATCATCACTACTAGTATATCTACAAATGTGTTGCTTGGATGTTCCTTTAACAATAAAGTTCACTATTATATCAAATAAACTTGGATAATACTTCCCATTGACTCTCCTGTTAAATATTCATAATGGGCCTAAATTAACTAAAGGCATAAAAAATCTGTGCTGTAAATAAGTCAACTACTATACACCTATCATGTTCATATTTACTAGACTTGAGAATGCCTTCCTTACTATGGATTTCCACAGTATATATCTGAGAAATATTTGTAGTTGTTTTTCACCATGGTTCCTGTGTTATGAAATAATGACAATGACAGTTTTGTTGATAAATATTGGAGCAAAATGTCAGTCAGTAACAGTAAGAGTGGAATGTAAACTCCTGAAATCTTTCCACACTGGAGAACTTAAAAAATCCTGGTTCCACAACAAAAAGAATAAGCTATTTTAACAATAAATAAATTATATGTATATTTCCATCCAAATTACATATGTAGTTCAGACTTAAAAATCATAACAGACTTTACCCAAGATCAATACAATAAAATGTATAAAATTGTATGTACTTGGGTGTTTCTACATGAATACAGAAAAATATGTTTATATAGTTGATTACCTTACTTAAATAGTATTTTAAAAAGACTGCTTAAAACAGGTTTATAGAAATAAAGTCTGTTAACACTGTGTTTACCACCAGTTTTTAAGACTCTAAAGATAACCATGTCAAGAAGGCATTTGAAAACAAACGGAGCACAAGAAACAGCTTACTGGCTGGTAACAAACCTACTTATTACAGCACTGCTAGTGGGGTCAAGTCACACACATGTCCATGCAGGGAATTACAGCTGAAACAGACGATGCTCAGCACATTCCTTTCTAGAATGTGGTCATCTGCCTGCCACAGAGTCCACGAGCTCATGCACAAGGTCAAGACAGCAAACACAGCTGAGGTCACAACGCCATGCACATACAGCAGCTTGCCAGATAACCGTACCACAGATGGTGCAGATGTTCTCCCCCACCCCATGAGCCACTGCCAGCAGGTGCTATGGAGATTGGTTACCCATATCCGGACATGGACGGTGTCCTTTGGAAGATCTTGTTCCCTGTGGCTGTAAGTATTCTTATTTTTATATTTTAGTGATGTTTGTTATGAAAATGTTAAGTACAAAACTAGAATTACGGAAAAGTACAATTTTTACAACACTTAACAATTTTATATATAGATATATATCTTATCCCAGGCACTTGCATTTTAAACAACCCTTGCATCTGAACACATAATCAAACGTAATTTACTGCTCCCTTTGCCGAACCCACTGATGACAGTGCTCTGGTGAGTGGGGGAATGCAACCTTTGAAAAGAACTCTGATCTAGACTCAAAGATCTTTCTAGTGACCTGGCTAACAGATGACTCATAGACAAGTTCTATCTAAGAAGATTTCTTCTGATAACATTTTCTCATATGATGTTAAAGACTTGATAAACAATTAACAAGTAATAGTAGTGAATGGATATCATCATTAAAAAGTATCCCTTATTTCTCTGAATTAAATGTACTTTCAATGTCCATTTTCAATGTCCATTTCAATGTCCATTTTGTTTGCTATTTGCATATGAAGTGCATTGTGGTGGACAGAACTCTATTTTGCTGCAGGCAATACCTACTAAGTTATTGCTATCCATCAAAGCACAGAATCGGGATCTGGAACCACTAACATTTTGAGTGGCTCAGCTCTATGCCTCTT
Organism: Zapus hudsonius; assembly: GCA_004024765.1. Taxonomy (NCBI): domain Eukaryota; kingdom Metazoa; phylum Chordata; class Mammalia; order Rodentia; family Dipodidae; genus Zapus; species Zapus hudsonius. Next base: position 13,543 of record PVHP010008081.1, on the reverse strand, counting down.
GGCAGCACTACTCAGTCCTTTGAAAAACGGTGAATTAATTAATTCATGAACATTCTAGGATAGTTTTAAATCAGGTCAGTGAGCGAGAAAATGAAAATACAGCCAACTCTCAATCACAATGGAAGGTGAGATGAAAACTATGTTAATGATCTAAAATCTTATTTTGAGCAATAATTTCAATTCCTTCCCTTACCAAGTATTTAAAAAATTCAAACTTCTTGTCATAATAAAATCTTATAAGATTCTTGAGTCTTACTGCTTTTTTCTGCCTCTCCTCCAAACATTCTAAGAGTTAACTACTAACAAGAACTCCATAGTCTAATATATATAGTTGCAAAGATTGAAATTGTTAAATATTTATTTCAATTTATTTAAAATTACATAGCACATATTTTATAGGAGGGTTTATATATTTTTCTTTTCATAATTAGATGGTTTTATAATTTGTTTTAAAAATTAGAACTCTTTTAGCAAGATACAAGTACTTACCATAATCAACATCAGTCGTAGCATCCAAATTTTCTTACTTGGTAAGTCTGCAACTTAGTACTTACCAAGCTACATTTTCTTACAATGTAACATTTGTAAGTCACATGAATTAAAGGTGACAGTTTTACTCAACTTCAGTATAATGTATGATGGAAGCCAGTAAGACTTGTTACATTTGGCATAATAAGATTGAGGCTTACAAAAGCTGTCTCTCATGATTCTTATGAATTCTAAAGCGAAACATTACACCACTCTGCCTCAGTTCTTCCCTGGTAACTGTCATTCACTTTTCAGATTAGTACCAAGCATATGTTTTATAAGAAGGCTCGGCATATGATCAGCAACAAGTAATGCCTAATTATAATAAAGAATAACTGACAAGTAACTGCAACAGGATCTCAGGTACAGAGCAGATATGCTACTGTTCCATATCTGAAGGGTGACATCTTATGTTGTTATATGTTCATAATGTAGATAACTGGGATTTAATAAAAATAAAGTTAAAGTATAAGCAAAAAATCTAAATTCATGATAATTTATTCCTTTCATAAAGAATAAGCATTCGAGTCTAAAGGGTGATATTGTATAGGTTTCAAATGCATAGTTTAAACTTTAACTTTTAATAAATAATTCTAATTTCATCAAGAATATCCATTATTGCCAGGCATGGTGGTGCACATCTCTAATCCAAACATTCAGGAAGCTGGGACAGAAGGTTCAGGAGTAGAAGGCTAGCTGGGGTGACCTAGTAAATAAAGGCCAGCCTGGGCTACATAAGACTCTGTTTCAAAACACTAGAACTATTGTTAAGCATAGTACCCAACAAACAATGAGGCTTTCATGACCCCACAGTGAATACCAACAAGCCTATATAGGAAGGCCCTCAGGAAAAGGGGAACAGGGGTATAGAGGGTGAGGGCATCTAAAGTTTAACCTTTATAAAATAAAAATAAAATACTAAAACTAAAAAAAAATAAACATTAGCTTCTTACTTTCTTTGAAACAGTGGTAAGAAAGAAAAGAATTAAGATTTATATTTAAATATTAATGTAGGATAAGACCAAATGATAAGATATAGGTAGAACAGTAAACCTTTGTAGAAGCATTCTGAGTTTTTATATAGCTATAAAAAAACCAACAAAGAAACCATATGTAATAAATGAAAATCAATTTACTTAAAAATATGTTGTCAGGCCAGACAGATGGCTTAGCAGTTAAGGCTAAGGCCCCAGATTCATTTCCCCAGTGCCCACATGAAGCGAGATGCACAAGGTGGTGCATGTGTCTGGAGTTTGTTTGCTGTGGCAAGAGGTCATGGAATGCCCATTCTCTCTCTATCTGCCTCTATCTCTCAAACAAATATTTAAAAATAATGTTGTCATTGGATTATAGTCATATTATAAATATAATATTTTATGATTAAATATTAATATTTAAGAAACATTTCCATAATTGTAACAAAATTTCAGATAATTTTGGGAAATAGTTGGTTGCATGATTTAAACAGTTCTTCATAGCTATACAAACAAAAAGCTGTGATAATTAATTAAATTTTTAAAAATTTGACTAGTTAAATTTTCAAATAGCAAATAATGTACCAGGAAGTAAAGGTTCTGATTGCCATGATTTCCATGTGGATTTCAAAGAATAAGTCCAGTGGGAAGTTATATGTTTCCAAATATCTGAATTTTTCTAAGATAAGTTAAAATTAGATAGGAACAGATCAGTTAAATAATTTTCTTCACATTTTGATAATTTGTGCATCTTCTTAAAGAATTAATACAAATTCAATCACTTTTTTTCCAAGGCAGGGTCTCACGTTAGCTCAGGCTGACCTGGAATTCATTATGTAGTCACAGGGTGGTCTCAAACTCGACAATTCTCTTACCTCTGCACCTGAGTGCTAGGATTAAAGGTGTGTACCACCACGCCCAACTCAATTTTATAACAAAACAAATAAGTAGTTTTATGTCAATATGGAAATATATTGCTAAAGTCACCATTTTAAACATCAAATTTTTTGGTTTTGAGGCTGACCCGGAACCCTCTCTGTTGCTCAGGCTGGCCTGGAACTCACCATGATTCTCTTACCTCAGGCTCCTGAGTGCTGTGAGTAAAGGCATGAGCCAACACACCAAGCCACCACCAATTTTGATTTTTGAAACTAGAATGATGTTTTTGTGAGATTACCTCTGATAAAGATACATTAGTTACTTCTAAAGAGTGAACAAAAATGCTGCAGATGAAATCTGATGAACATGTTATGGTCTCATTATAAACATGTGATACTCTTGCAATAATACATCTCACACCAGCAGAGCGCTTTGTGTCTGCCATACCATGTGAGCAGGCAGTGAGATTAGAATGTGAACAAGGAAAATGAAACAGTGATCATGACCCACAGGAAGAACTTATAGACCCGGTATTTCAGTGACTGATGAGGGAGGCAAGTTCAGTGACTTTCTATTTTACCTGTAAGCAGCAAACGTTCATTTGATACAAATTACTGTGTTGTTGGCTTACCTCATCTGGGTTGGCATTGAAGGTGAGGCTGCCTTCATCCAGCTGCATATACAATTTTCTAAAAGAAAATCCTAGAGGTGGGTTCTTATTGTATATGGAACAGTGACCCCAAGTGGATTTGCACAACCTGTAACAGTAAGAGAAAATGAGACCAAACATTACTTATTTAATTTCCTAAAATAAACATGATAAAATACTAAAATTGGATAATATACAATTGGATTCTAGAGCTATAATGTATAAATTATTAAACCTTGTTCTTTTTCATTTACTAGAATAGTGCAGATACTTATAAACAATCAGAATATTTTTTCATTTGGGGCTTAAATCTATATTTTTAAAAGAATCCTTAAAAGAAATGCTCCCTTTAGTGTTTGCCATCTGATGTGTCTATGCTTTTGACAATTGAGTTTTCCTCTCTCTCTCTCTCTCTCTCTCTCTCTCTCTCTCTCTCTCTCTCTGATTGTTTATAAGTTCAGAATTGAATTTCCTTTAAGGTTCAAATATACAGTCATCTGAGCATGGGCACGTTGCCAGCATTCAGGTGGTAAAGGCAGGATGATCTAGAGTTTGAGGTGAGCCTGGGCTACATGGGATCCTATCTCAAGAAACAACGGTACTCCTAAGATTTTCCATAAGTATGTGATAGAATTTAAGAAATAACTTAGGCTTGGGCTGGAGAGGTGGTTCAGCAGGTAAAGGTGCTTTCTTGCAAGCCTAACAGCCAGGGTTCAATTCTCCAGTATCCCTGTAAGCCAGATGGACAACGTGGCTCAGGCACATGCAGTTCGTTTGTTATGGCAGGAGACACTGGTGCACTGTGCCCATTTTTTTTCTCTCTCTCTCTCAAATACAATATTTAAAAAGTATTCATAAAAAAGAAATAACTTAGGCTTAATAAAAGATTCTATTTCACTAAATTTCTTCAATTTGTAGTTTCCAGTGAAACTGATACAACAGCTGCTATTTATCTATATTGTTTAACTTCAGCTCATAAATTGTTGTGTCCTTCACTAATGAAATGGTGATGAGAAAGATTTAACCAGTTGAAATAGTCACCATTTAAATATGTGTGCTACTAAATATTTTTAAATAGAAATATGTAAGTGAACCCCACACATATATACATTCTTTGAAACCAATGAAAACAATATCATGTGAGGATTACTTATTAAATTGACCCATTTTTTCAGATGGTATACATAGGGGAACACAGTCTTCCCTAAGGATGAAAGGCTTTGTGTTACAGGTGATCACAGCAGAAAAGTTCTATTTCAGAACAGGCTAGCAATTTCTAATTTATAAAAAATGATACATTGTGATTGGTGTTCTCTCTTCTCACTGTAAAGCCGTTATGCTACTTTCTTTTCTATTGTCATTGCTTTGCTAATAATAAAGTCGACTATGACAATACTGTACCTGTATATTCCAAGGGTTTAAAAAGAAGCTCAAGTCCAAGGCTGAGGTGAAAGAAATTTCAAAATGGATGTATGTTAGGAAGAGAACACTAAACATGACGTTTAACTCACCCTTGCCAGAGAAGTTCATCATTCGCAAGGTCCTGCCAAACACATGAAGCCAAGCAGAGGTCGGTTGCATTCAGGTAGGACAAGATGGTGAAGCTTAGCTCAGGCGGCAACATTTCCAAATTAATGAAGCCTTCCTGTTCTTTCGATTTCCTGGCCTTCAGAAGGTGATATATATCGATGCCTCCTTGAACTTGTTTACGCTGGTTGGTGTTAGAAATGTTACTTGCAGCCATTCTCCTGCTCTGCTCTCTGGTGAGGTAGCCTTGCTCACTATAGCCTTCCTGTTGTAACTGCTGGTTTCTGGCCACTCTCCAGAGTCCTTGACCCATCTGCAAGCCTGGGAGAAAGCCAGAAGGTAATAAAGGTGACATTAAAAAAGTAAACCATCTTTCCCAGTGGTATAACAAAGCTGACATGAAGCATTCATTTATCAGAATTAAAATTCCTCATTAAAGCCCAGTAAAACCAGTAGTATATTTTAAAGAAGTGTTGGAACATTTTAAGTGTAAAACTTGGATAGAGGAAGTTTCAGAAATATTTGGTCTGATCATCACCTTTCTCCCAGCTTGCTAACGACTTTTAAAGTCCACAGGTGACATAATCATTTTTCATGTGGTAAGATTTAAAAGTTACTGATGTCCTAAAGACATGTACAAATTATAATTATGTGGACTTACGAGCCAGTATTAAATACAGCTCTGATCAGAGCATGAGAATTTAGTTAAAAGGCCTCCAGACCCTGCTTTTTATCACAATGCAGGCTAAGCTAAGCTAGTCCCTTTTAACCAAACTCCCAGATGCATAACAGCTGTGAAACAAGCTTTTAGTTTAATTCTTGCCAGTCTACACTTATGTTGTAGACTGTAATAAAATGTAACATAGGCCCCAAAGTCTAATTCACAAACCTTATAAATTAGACACCAAGAACTCCAGGATAAATAACTGAGCAATAACGGACTATGTGGTTTTGTTGTTGCTTTCAATTAAAAATGATAATTTAAACCATTTTTTAATTCTTCACCAAACAGTCCTGTGGATTTGTGAGAGGATCCTCAGAAAAGATACAAGGAATAAGGGCTGAGTTCCTCGCCTGCACCTGAACTGCAACCTGAATGGCAAGCAGCTCCGCTTGTCCTTTACATGAACGGACTTCTGATTTGTATTGCCTTGAAAAAAAAAGTTTTTTTTTTTTTCCTCCACAGATACATTCATTGAGAAAAACTAATTCAGGAAGTGTTTTTTAACCAAGACAAATAATTGTCTTCATGATCTCATTTAAAAATAAAATATTAACAGAAACTGATTACTAATAATTTGGAAAACAACCATTAAAATTTGGAAAAAGTCTGTTTTTTTTAATGTGAAATCACTAAACTCTTTAGAATGACCTAAAAAAATTAATGCTTTGTTTAAGCAAAACTAAACAGAAGGGGAAGACCAGAAAGACAAAACAAAGACAAAATAACCCCCCCTCCAGGAAAAGCAACAAACACCACTAGAGATCAAAATTTTGAAAACTCCTAGAAATGACTTGAACATTGATCAAAACTTCAAGAATGTCAAAGATATTTCCTTATCACTTAAAAAGAAATAATGCATATGTAATAAATTTTCAGGTACTGTTGAGACAATGGCTATTATTAGTTTACTTATTGATCAAAACAAACAAAAAAGGTGGAGCACTCCAATTTATTTTCCTTAAATAAAATTATTTTCCTGATCTACTTGTGATTCCAGAGCCTAAGCAATAAAGGGTGGTATTTGTATACATGTTGGTGGCAGAGATTACAAAGAGAAGGATTACACTAACAATTTTAAAATGTAGGAACATTTGTTTTTATACAAATGATAATATTTTGCCTCTACCACACATGTACAAATAATAGTATCAGTTTAGTTATTAATTAAGCTTTAAATATTAAATTCTTAAAAATACAAAATAAGGGCTGGAGAGATGGCTCAGTGGTTAAGGCACTTGCATACAAAGCTTAAGAACCCAAGTTCGATTCCCCATTACCCACACAAAGCCAGATGCAGGAAGTTATAAATGCATCTGGAGTTTGTTTGCTGTGCCTGGAGGCCCTGGAGCAACCATTCTCTCTGTGTCTTTCTGTCTGTTTCTCTCTGCTTGCAAATAGATAAATAAAAATATTTTTAAAAATAACAAAGTACTATGAAAACAAAGACAGTTATCTTGGAAAAAACTTGCAAAACATATTTCTAATAAAGAATTGGTGCCTAAAACTGAGCAAAAAGAAAGTCCATTTAAAGGTGAGCAAAAGCTTACAGTAAGAAGCCTAATAGTCCTATACTTTAGGCATGTTGGAGATTTTGTACTTTTTTCTACCTTTTTTTAAATTTTAAGAAACATCTCACTGAAAAAGATATAAAAGTGGCAAATAAGCATGCAAAAAACGCTTCTGTCATATGTCACTAGGGAATTACAAATGAAAACAATGAGGTAACTACTAGCCTATTAAATCAAACATCCAAAACATTGACAGTACCAAATACTGAGAAGGATGTAGGATTGAAAATGGCACAGCCATTTGCAAGTCACTTTGGAAGTGTCTTACAAAATTAAACATACTTTCAGCATTCACTTGTCTTGGTATTTACCTAAATAAGGTGAAAACTTATTTTGTCCACACATAACCCTACACGTTTATGGCAGCTTTATTTCCAGTTGCAGAACTTTCAGGCATCTAAGATGAACTTCTGTGGGTGAATGCATAAATGATGGTACATCCATACATCAGAGTATTACTTAGCCCCCAAAACACGAGCTATCAAGTCATAGGAAGTCATGGAAGAAACAAATGCATATTATAGGTGAAACAAGCCAATTTGATAATATGATTCCAATTTGGAAACAGTTAAACTATAGAGTTATTAAAAATCATTAATAGAAAAAATATAGGGCTGGAGAGATGGTTTAGCGGTTAAGGCACTTGCCTCCAGAGCCTAAGACCCTAGGTTCAATTCCCCAGGACCCACATAAGCCAGACCCACAAGGTGGTGGCCCTGGTACTCTCTCTCTCTCTCTCTCTCTCTCTCTCTCTCTCTCTCTCGCTCGCTCGCTACTTGAAAATGAATAAATAAAATTTAAAAAACATTTAAAAAAAAAGAAAAAATATAAAATGTCACAAAATTTGTAAGGAGTTTCCAATATGCTTAATGTATAAATATGCTATGCTGCATTATTTCCTTTGGGTGTATTTTGCTAAGTGAAACTTGTTAAATTTTTTTGTTAACTAAATTTTTTTCTTAAAGACTTTTTCACAACGACAAAAAAGAACACTTAATCTTGAAACAAATATAATTATTTTAAGACTTCCAATCATAGGTAAAAGTGTTATATTTTAATCATGGCTATTTCTTTACATTAGCGAGAAAATACTACAAATCATACTAGTTACTAACATCATTTAGTATATCTATATCACTTTATTAAACTTATTCTTCTTTGAGCTTTTGACCACTAGAGGTGGTAAAATACTTAAGTAACTGTGGTGTTGTGAAATATCAAAATACCGCCCATTTAATAACAAATCCTGTCTTTTTTTCCCATTGCATCTTTTCAGTGGCATATGGTAAAGCAGCTGCTGTTGCTCTCAGGCTGTTGCCAGGGAACCCAAACTCAAGGGTGATTTCCCTAGACTCTGGACTTTAATGAGGATCACTTAAATTGAACACTGAATATTGGGATTCAGAAAGCAACCAGACTGTAGAAAGATGTAAAACCAGCAGCTGTTTCTTTAAAAACATTGATGGGGAGGGTGGAGGGTTGAGGCTCATGTACTCATGGCTCAGACAAAGAAGGCTGCAAAATTATACCCTGATTCCATTCCTCATTGTTAAATGCAACTGCAAATTTCCCATGTAGGACATCTTTTTGCCTTTGAAGTACTTCCTAATACTGGGTAAGAATAAAGTAAAGAGAGCTGAGGAAGAGTAATACATTAAGTTTAGCATTTGAAAGAAGAAAGCAGTAAATATTGTGCTCATCTCCATGCTTAATCCTAAAAATAATAGGACTGTGCAATATGGTAACTCAGAAACATGACAAAACTCTCAAAGAGCCAAGAAAGACATCCAGTATGTAAGTCATGAGAGCAAGTTAAGGAGAAGTACAATGTAGTGAGCTTTGACGGTTGAACTCTTAATCCATGTGTTACTGCATACAGAGATTTAGGGACATAATTCTTGATTCCTAACTTAGGCTTATGTTTTATCACAGGTAAATAATAATAATGATCATACTCATACCTATAGTTCATCATATATATGATGTTGCTACATGCTGGGTTCTTGATTCATTTCAAATTCTTGAAAACAAAGACTGGTTGATTTGGATCAATCAAACTTGATATCAGAGCACAAAATTTTAAAAAATTCCTTAAAGTTTAAATAAAATCTTGGCATAAAGATTTTCAACAGTGAAATATAATAGTATAAAAGATATTGTGTCATCATATGTGGTATTATTTTGCCAAACATACTGTGGAATAATGAAGTCACTTAATATGCTAAGAGTTTCACAATGAAAAAGACAAAGGAAACTTGAAATCACTAGGTTTTGTAAATAGAGATTTTTTTTTAATAAATTGCTGCTGGTAATTTATATGGTCACTAAAATAAACTGAAGAAAATGGACAATTCTTAGACAAATTATGTTTTTACAAGAATATTTCTATTTCACGTACAAATAAAATAAATATAGTTATTTCTTGTTAGGCATGTGTTGTAGTCAACTTCTCTCATAGTTGCAGAAAAGAACCCAACCAAAACATCTTGTGGAGGAATGGGTTTATTTTGGCTTATGGACTTGAGGGAAACCTCCATCATGGCAGGGAAAATGATGGCATGAGCAGAGGGGTGGACATCACCTTTGCCACACTGCAAATAGAGGCAGGAAGGTGTGCCAAAAACTGGCAAAAGGAAGCTAGCTTATAACACCCATAAGCCTTCCCCCAACAACACACCTCCAACAAGATTTTAATATCCAAACTGCCATCAACAAATTGAGCATTCAGAGCATATTCGTTTGTGGGGGACACCTGAATCAAACTATGACAGTCCATCCCAGACCTCCCACAAACTAATAATCATACATGATGTAAAATACAATGCATTCAACTCAACTCCAGAAGTCTCCACAGTTTTTCTTTCATCTGAGCCATAATACCAAAAAGCAAGCCCATAATGGCACAGAATATTCACACTGTAAAATATAGCATTAGGCATGGCTAAAAGAGATTGAAGCAATACAAGATTTAAAACAAGCAAAGCAACATCAATTTCTAATTCTAAGTCTGATAATTCTAGTAACAAGTCTCCTGGACATCAAATTCTGCCCCTCCAGCTCAGCTATTCACAGTCCAGGAAAACTTCTTCCAGTGCTGGCAGCTTTCCTTAGTAGCCACCCATAGTTCTGGCATTCACAGGGTCTCCACTGCAACCCACAGTTCATCCTCATGGCTTAAGGACTCAAGGGGAGACTCCATGATGGCATGGAAAACAATGGCATGAGCAGGGGTGGACATCACCTCTGCCTCAGCACTGCAAACAGTGGCAGGAAGGTGTGCCAAACACTGGCAAGGGGAAGCTGGCTTATAACACCCATAAGCCTGCTCCCAACAACACACCTTCAACAAGGTTCGAATACTCAAACTTCTATCAGCAATTTGAGCATTCAGAACACATTCGTTTGTGGGGGACACCTAGATCAAACCATGACAGCATGGTAGTTATGTTCTATAAAGTGGTTGAAAACACTAAATTAGTAAATACTGAATCACCCATCATTCTCTAGAAAAATGCAGGGTTAAGTTCCTGCAAAGGCCAAACAAGTGAAGGCTACTAGTCAAGAATTTCTACTTCAATTTGTCCTGATCATTATACACTCAGGCAATGCTCCTCTATTTCACACTCATTCTATGCAGATAGTCAAGAATAGCATCAAGAGGGAAGCAGAAGCTTCTGTGTGTAGAATACTCAGCAGGTTTGGGACTCCAAAACACAGGATAAGGAAGGGAAAATTTTTGGACAAAATAAGAAACAAAAATCAAGGCTTTAACCTATCTGGATCATTGTTTCCTTGCTTGTACAATAATTATTAAAATCCCTTTTTATTAACTTTATGAGAATTAAAAGAATATGTGCCTGTGGAATAGAGACAGTCTCCTTCCCAACATATCCACACCACATGCTTAGAATGCTTAGACATCCTTTTTGGTCTTTTCCTGTACCCAGGAAAAATGAAAAAGCATTTTCTTTAATGAAGCTGACCATACAGAAAAATTTTAATCCACAACTCTCCTGATGTTTATGAGGCATAGCATAATAGCTATCAAACCAATCACCCTAAGGGTCACCAGTGCTATGGGAGGTCCATACATAAATAATCCAGCATTTTATTGCCTCAAAGATGTAATGTTCCATCATCAAAATATGGTTGAAGCGCCAACTATAATTTGCTTATGTTTTTCAATAACTCTTTAGTAAAACTTAACAATTTTGACTTTTAACAGATATGATTATAAATCTTACACTCTACGTAGTATACACGTGGGGAAATAAACTACAGTAAGCATATACTAAAGTTCTGGTATATAGAAGTATGGTGAGAAGGTGGACCTTTCTCCTAACTTTCACCTTTCCAGTGTACTTGGAATCCCTTTAAAGGCTGGCAACAATTTCTTATGGCAATATTTCTTAAACATAGACTACAAATGTCCAGTGAGCCAAAGGCAAATTAAAACAGAAAAAAAAAATCAATGTGGTAATTTATATAAGGACATTTAGAGCTAATCTGATGGATATATGTCTTGGCCAAATTTGGCAATGTGAGCACCAAAATAAAAAGGACAGTAATGGGTTATAATCCATACATTTTTTTTAAAAATCCCTGAATCTACATGGCTATCAGTAAGTACATGATTAAAGAAGAGAAAGCTCTTCTTTTCCATCACAATGATGACTGATAAAGGTAGAAATGAGTTAGAAAAAAACATTTTATGACCTTCAGAGAAAAATAAGTCAAGCTTGAGGTATCAACAGATCCTGAATAGAATTTAATAATGAGTGGCATATCTAGAGAATCTCAAAATATCTTCCCATGTTACTCTGTAATTGCAAAACAAATGTAAGCAATCAGAAAATATGTTAGCCAAATAATGAAAATCAGTATTTACAGTAAAAGACAAATGGATATTGTGTGCCTTTGGTTTTGAAGCCTTGAGATGAACACATCAATTAAATTATATTGCAGCCAAACTTCATAATGTAAATCGAATTATGAGGAATATCAGAGGAGCTCATGTGCAATCTATAAGAAATACATTTTTTTCATAAGTGTCATGAAAGCCAAGCAGAGGCTGAGCAAGCAGCTCCAGGTTAAAGGAGACTAATGCGTGGCAGGCATCTTAAATGTGATGCATGGAAAGGAACCTGTGCCGGGAAACAACAGCTATATACTGGTATCACTGAGAACACTAAGAAACTAGACCCTTGCACTGAAGACTGGACTATGATACTACATTAATGTTGACTGTCCTGAGTTTTAAAATTGCCCAAAGCATATATAAAGGAGGGCATTACTGTTCTTGGGAAACATACACTAACACCGTATGGAAAATGATTTTGAAAAAGTATTGTCTTGTCTGTGTCTGAATAGAAATATAAACAAAGTTGCAAAATGTCAGAAACTTTGTAAATCCAGGGTGAGGGTACAAAAAAGCTTTTCTTTTTTTGGGGGTGGGGGGAGGTTCAAGGTAGGGTCTCACTCTAGCTCAGACTGACCAGGAATTCACTATGTAATCTCAGGGTGGTCTCACACAAGAGCTTTGTTGATTAATCCTAGAACCTTCTTGTAACCAGAAACCTCTTGGTTGGGAAATCCTGGCATGTGAATTTGAAAAGGAAAAAAAAAAAAACATATTTAAGTTTCTACATTCAGTTCCAAAATTATTGCCCTGGGGTTCACAGTATTTCAGGGTGAAAAATCACTGCTACAGAAATAAACAGCACTATAGTGCAATAGTAGCAAAGGAACCCTGTTAATGAAAATATCAAAACATTAAGAATTTTAGCCATTTGTGAGATTTTTTTTATTTTAAAGAGCAGAGAAATTCTTTTCAAACAATACAGTAAACAAAAAAAAATCCCTCACCTTTGAACTCATTTTTGCATTAGTGATGTAGACCTTAGACTTTCTGGTTGGGCTCCTCCCTTTTGTATATAATAAGTATGTAATACTTGTTACATCATAATATCTGCATTAACTGTAGTGCTGTTTTAGTGCTATCGACCATTTATTCAATATTCTTTGCAAATTGCTCTAAACTTCTCTGTATTATCTTATTTTCATTTCACTTTAATTCTCACAACTGTGGGATACTACTAAAGGGACATGGAGGGCACAGGGTTAGGGAAGTCAAGACAGGCTGAAACCCCGTAGATCCGGCTGGCACTTTGCCACCTCCACCCTTAATCCTAAAACTCTCAGCTCCCTAAGCAGGCCACAATGAACCCTGAGTTCTCACCCCAGCAGGGCTAACAATAGGCGAGTTTCTCCATAAGCTGCCACCACCAAGCTCCAGAATCATATCGTACTTCCCGCCATACAACTTATGCAAAGCAGGCATTCTCAGATTGCTGACCACTACCAATCCCCTTTGCCCGTTTCTGCCCGTTTCTCCTTTTTTCTCTATATAAACAACTGTATTGATACAATAAACGAGAGAGCTTTCCACCGCACGCTCTGGGACAACTTCGTCCATCACTCTCCTGAGAAAAGAGCTGAACACTAACATGGAGAGCCGCACTCTCTGGGGAGTATCTTCTGCCATACTCCCAGAGCTGTAACATGGAGAGCGGCCCATAAGCAGGGCATTCCAGAAGGTGTTTTCCACAACACTCCCTTGGGCACCTGCTCGCCACCATGAAGAGGTCGCCTGCCTGCTCCCTCCCTGGCAGGGTCCAGCTGGCAGCCAATGCCA